>CACSLI010000185.1:600000-804339 GCA_902706615.1 Meloidogyne luci | reverse complement strand
ATTATAATAATTTTCATGTGCACAGGACGGGCAAATTATTCCATATAAAAACTAATTAAATTTATATACAATTTATAGGATTTTTCTATTTTTTACAATTTATAAAAATGTTTTCAATAATTGTAAACTTTTATATCAACTTTTCTCTTATAAATCAAATTTTAATAAAATCTTAATGTAACTAATTTCTGATTTCTATTTAATTTATTCATCATAATTTAATCAATAAATTTTATTTAAACAATAAAATTTCACTCATTTCACTCAAAATATAATTTTAAAAAATTCTTTAATAAAATTTTATTTTTAACCCATGTCTTATGCAATACCTTCATTAATCAGTAGGGCTCCCATTTATATGGATTAAAATCGAAAAATATGGACATAAAATATGGATATAAAATCCTGAAATATGGATATAAATATGGAATAAACGCGAAATATGGATATAAATTCAGAAATATGGATTAAAAATAGCGAAAAGATATTTTTAAAATCAGTATTTTATGTAGAAAACAATTATTTTGCCTTTATCCTTGAATTTTAAGAACATTCTAAAAGAATTTATGGATTTAAATTTTTGTTAAATTTTTTTGAGAATAAATTTTTCCGAAAAATTTTCGAAAAAATTTTTTGATCAAAAATTTTGAAAATTTTCGCCAATTTTTACTAAAATTTACCAAAAAATGACCAAATATTCAAAAAAGTACAAATATTGATATAAAATATGGATATAAAGGCTAAATATGGACAAATATGGAAAATATGGGCATAATGCCAAAATACGGAAAAATATGGAAAATATGGATTTTAAAGACCATTCTAGAAACCCTAAAACAAGCCAAAAACATGTTTTTCGTACGTTTCACAGTCATAGGAATTCAGGAAAAAAATATGGATTTCCATATAAATGGGAGCCCTATTAATCAGCACTTTATTTTTTATAAATTTAACTGTGTGCTCTTCCATTACATTACTTTCGAACACACGGCCAGAATTGAGTTCGAGGTCAGCGGATAATCCTTTTTCTCTCATATCTATTGCGTTTTTTTTCAAGTAATCCAAATTATAAATTAATATTATTTAATTGCATTTGCTGGGCATTTTAAATTATGTTAAACAAAATTTACTTAATAATTCTCTTCAACACATTATTAGTAATAGAAAATTTGTATTTTGAATTTATCTTCTATTTAAATTTTATTCCATTTAAGATAATTGCATTAATATATTTATTATTTTAAATTAATCAAAAATTTCTTCGCCAATTGTTTAAATTTTCCTTTTTTAGTAATAAAAATATTTATATTTAATCATTAATTCTTCATTATTATATTTGTTGTTTGTTTTATTAGCATTTATGAGTTAGCCTCCTTTATTTTGCACAGGGAATTTCTTTCTATTTTTCAAGAGTTTTATTTTCACTAAAACCTGATGTTTCATGTTTAAACGATAAAATTTAGGTGATAATTTTTAAATATGTAGCTTTAATATCTTCCTATTTTATCTTTATTCTTAATTTTCAATCATTTATTATTTAGTAAAAAATTGAACAAAAATTAATAATTTGTTAAAATTTGTAGCCTTAAACATGATAACCATCGTTATTCTCATTGATGTTAATTTAAATTATATTATTAGTGATTTTTGAAAGTTAAATGATTTCCGGGTTAGAATGAAGTCTACAAGTTTTGTAAAAATTATTTTAAACAATTCTAAACTTTTATATCTCTTTTATTTTATAAATCACATTTTAATATAAATTTTCAATTAATTCATTTAAAAAAATTCATAAAAATTTTTCACTTAATATATTTCATTGTAATTTTATCAATAAATTTTCCATTTAAAAATAAAATTTCATTCAATTTCACTCAAAATATAATTTTAATAAAAATTCTAAACCAATGTCTTCTGCAATACTTTCATTAAACAGCACTTTATTTTTAAATTAATTTTATTGTGGGCTCTTCCAGTTCATTGTCCAAATTGGTTGTCAGTCAGCTGATAAACCTTTTTCTCTTAAATATAAAAATTTTTCTTTCTTATATTCTGAAATAAAATTATTTATAATATAATTTAGCAAAACTGTTGTTAATATTTTTTTCCAATAAAAATTAAGAATTCTCTATAACCATTGAAAATTTCAATGTTTCTTATTTGCTTGAAAAATTACAAAAATATTCTCAAATAAAATTTTCTAATAAAATTTATTAATTTTTTAAGTTATTATAAATCCTATTAATATTATTGTTATTTATTTTTAAAATACATAGTTATGCAGCAATATATGAATAAATTTTTATTTACTTTTATGATCATCTAAATAAATTATATTTAAATCCAATTTATTCTTTAAATTTTTTAAAATTTCTCAAAATTTTACTGGATAATTAAATAATTTCATCAAAATAATTATTCATGGATTTTGTTACTTTATTTGTTGTTTTTATTTTAATAATTTACATAGTTGAATATTATTATTACTCATCAATAAGATTTTTATTTAAATTTTATCTAGAATTTATTTCGTTTTTCCATTGCTCATGTGTTGATTAATTTAATACAATAAATTGATTTAAAAATTTAATAATCTTTTTCAGCCTTTCTTTGATTCTTCCTCTTTTTTAAACTTTACTTTTGGGTTCCTTTGACTAATTAACTTTAATCCTGAATTATACACAGATTTGACTTTTTAGGTTTTGATGATGATTTTTAGGTTTTGATGATGATTAATTTAATACAATAAATTGCTCATGTGTTGATTAATTTTGGGTGTATTTAAAGAAATACATTAAAAAAATTAAAAGTTTATTTTCAAACTTTTAAAACAAAATTTAAATTCTATTGTAGAATTTTTATAAAGGAGATGTATCTGTATATATTAAATTTATTTAAATTATTCTTTAGTCTTAGAATAATTATCAATTTATTAATGACGAAATTTATTTTTTTATATTTTTCCGAAACAGAACACGCCCCAAATATAATAAAATTAATTAAATGGGAATACGCCCCAAAAATAAGAAAAATTATTAAATGTATGGCAAAATATTTTTATTTTTTCAAAATGGGAATACTTTAAATTTTCGATAATAATAAGTTAACTATAGAAATTTTGTTTATTCTTGATCTAAAGTACAAAAAATAATTAATATGCAATTTTAAGTTTTGTTGTATTAAATTGTGCAATATAATTCTACACTTGTGCAAATATAATCCTAAAATAATCCTAAACTTTCTAATATTTATTCATTCTATTCTTTTTGATCAAAAATAAGTTTTATTTAAATATTTTACAAGATTTTATTAAATAATTATTAAATAATTTTTAATTTAAATAATTTTACAAATAATTTTAAATATTTTTAAATAATTTTTTAATTTTTATAATTTCTGATAGCAATTTAACGCTAATACGCGAACTCATTATACCTTTAACAAAATTTATAATTATTCTGTTATTTTATTTAAAACAAGTTTGGTATTTTTTTCTATTATAATATTTATTTATTTACTTAAAAACAATAATAATTTAAAAAACATTAATATATCAATAATTTTCCCTTTGTTAAGGAAAAAATTTTACGAAAAATGATATAGAAAACTTAAAACTATATTTTTTATAATAATAAGAATTAAATTCATTATATCACATGATCAGTATACCGGTAAATTATTAATTTTATAAATTTTTTTTCACGCTGATGCGTGACATTCATTCAATTTCACTCAAATATAATTTTAACTAAAAATTCTATTAATAGTCTTCGCAATAATTTCATTAAACTCGCATATTTTATTAAACTCGCATATTTTATGACGAACTCAATGTATTTAAACAAAATTTCTAAATTATTATTTTCATAAGATTTAGAAAATATGCTGTAATTACTTTATTTTTTGTTATTTATTAATTTAGTTTAATTAATATTATGATATTCTCATCAAATAAGATTTTATTAAAATTTTTCGTTTCTACTGTTTATGATTATTAAATTATTAATTATAATATGAAATCTTTAACAAACGGATGCGAGTTTACCTCAACAACAGCCTGAAATATATACGGTTAAAATTTTAACAATTTAATAATCAAAGCAATATATAATTCAACCGGTGCAGGTTTTCCCAGCAGAGATACATCTACATAATTATATTTTTAAATAGTGAATTTTTCATTTTTTAACTACAACTCTTCATCACAAATATTATTCACATTCGGGATAAGTTCCAGTTATTTCAATTGCACAGAAAACTACATTTTTATATATTTTAATAAATTTTTATACATTATTATTTAAAAGTTTTTTTTATTTTTACTTTAAAGTATTTCAAAATATTTATAAAATTATTTATATAATAATTAAATAGGTATTATATATATTTTTTCTTCAATAAATTTGTTGCTATTTATTTTAGCGTATTTAATAAAATAAATTTTTTATTGATTTAAAAATTAACTAATAAATTTACTACTTATATAATTATTCTAATTGATCATCCAAATTGTTCGGAAGGTATACTCAATATTCTCCAATTCTAAAATTATATATCTCGGTTTGTTTAATGCTCAATCATTTGACATATTTTATATTAATTAATTTCATATTTATTTTTCTTGATTTAAAATCACTCATAGGTAATTTATATTTTAATTTAACAATATATCATTATACTTTTAAATTTTTATAAAAACTTTTATCTTTTAATTTATGCATCGTAATTTAATAAATTAATTTTCATTTCAAAAATAAAATTTCAATCAATTTCACTCAAAATATAATTTAATAAAATTCTATTAATAAAAATTTTATTTTAACCCATGCATTCTGCATGTAAAATTTTGCGAAAATATAGCAGCACTATCATACAGACGATGACTGATCGTTTCGTAACATCGATCATAGTTATTTTTAAAATCCATATCAAAGTTATAACTAATTTGATAATACATAATACAGAAAAAATTAATTACAATATAATTTCAATAGTTTCTATTGCGTTTTTGTCTCAAGTAATTAAAATTATAAATATATATTATTTAATTGCATTTCTGGGCATTTTAATTTAAATTAGACAAAATTTACTTAATAATATTCTTCAACACATTATTTTATTTTAAAATTTGTAATTTTAACTTATCTTCTTATTTTAAATGTAGAAGATTATCCAAAAAATTATATTTTATTTAATAAAATATATTTGAGTTAATCTACACGTTGCTTCACTTCCACATAAGACTACAATTTTATATAATGTAATATACTAAACTTTTATATCAACTTTTTCTTTATAAATCAGATTTTAATAAAATCTTCATTTAACTAATTTCCGATTTCTATTTAATTTATTTCATTATAATTTTATCAATGAACTTAATTTCAAAAATAAAATTTCACTTAATTTCACTCAAAATATAATTCTAATAAAAATTCTATTAATAAAAATTTTATTTTTAACCTATTTATTTTGCCATCTTTAAATTAAACTCATATAATTTAATTAAAATAGTTTATTCATGAATTTGTAAAAAATGGTGACATTATCCTTTGATAGCAATTTAACGTTAACACGCGAACATTTTAATAATTAATTTATACTTTTTTCGAATATTTACCTATATAACATTATTTTTACAATTAATATACAATATCTTGATATTTATTTAAGCTATTTATATTATTTTAATTTATTTAGATTTGTTTCACCGCCCTGCTGCAACTTTTTTATATTAAATTTATAAATAATTTCTTAGTAAATAAATGTAAGTATTTCTAATACATAATAATAATATTTAAATAAATAAATACATATAACGATAATAATATAATATTAACTGCTAATACATATTTGTATTTATATTCATATTTATATAGTGCAACAGATTTGTCGACCGCGCAATTAAAACTTTCGTAAAAATCTAGCCATTCTCGTCTATTTTTACCAAACTTCCTTATTATAGGGTTGGAAGTTGGTATAGAGAATTTTTTAAATATTAAATTTTTTAAATATTAAATCTATAAATAATTTCATAATATATACATGTATGTATACGTATATTTTTTTATTAACTATTTTATACACATTTATGTTTATATTCACATTTATATACATAGTTCTTTAAATCTTTCTTATTCTTTTTTCTAATATCAATTTTATGTGTATTTAATTAAATAAATATCGGTTAATAAATTTTTTATTGCTATAGTTTTGCACATGTAAAATAATTATCAATTCTTCTTATAAAATCTTTTATTTTTACCATATTATGTACATGTTTACATTTTATTACTAAATACTTTTATATAATTTTTATGTCCGGATTTGTACTTTTAATTAATTTTCTATTTCTATTTAATTTATTTCATTATAATTTGATCAATAAATTTTTATTTCAAAAAAAATTTCACTCAATTTCACTCAAAATATAATTCTAAAAGAAATTCAATTAATAAAAAATTTTATTTTTACCCATGTCTTTTATAATCTATTCATTAAATTTACATATTTCATTAAGATACCTTAATCATGAATTTATAAAGAATGGTGACATTCTCCTCTGATAGCAATTTAGCGCTAATCAATTTAATTAAATAAAATTTCTAATTTATTTTTTTATAACATCTAAACAATTTTCTGGATAATTGCTTTATTTGTTGTTATTTTATTTTATTAATTTAGTTAAATTAAGTCTCATCAATTAAGATTATTATTTAGAATTTATTTCGTTTTTCCATTGCTCATGTGCTTGATTATTTTAATACAATAAATTGACTCAAAATTTATTAACTTTTTTATCCTTTCCTTGGTTCTTCCTCTTTATTTTTTAATTTTTCTTTTGGTTTACATACATTGAATATTTCACTTTAACCCTGAATTATACACAGATTTGACATGATGCTTAGTCTCTTCTCGTTTAGACCTTATATTTGTAAAAGTTTAACTTGTAATTTTTCGGTTTAATCAAATAATTATTTTATTAAAGTACATATATTATCTTGCTCGTTTTTTAAAATAAAAGTAAAATTCGAATATACATATTCTATGCTAATTTGATTTTTCGATAAAATAATTTATTATATTACTTATATTTTACATATCTAAATTAATTTCATTTTATTATATTTAATTTTGTCTTCTATACGAATCAAAGAAATATGTATAATGAGACATTAGAGTTTGTTCTAAAATATATTTATCTAAATATTAGGTTGTGTCATAAATAATTAATAAACTCTGATGAAATTGTTTTTAATGTTATTGTTTTGCATATTTATAATAAATTTTATCAATTCTTTTTATAAGATCTTGTAATTTTAATTTAACATACAAATTTAAATTTAATATCGTTATTCATGTGTATTTTAATTATAAGTTTAGCACACTGTTATTATTACAAATGTATTTCTGGATCCTCCGAAATATCCTTAATGAGAAATATAGAGCAATTTATGTTTTCTTTTTTAGATTATTACATATTTTTATTTTCAATTAATTAAAATTTAATCTGACTTATTGTCTAGATCTACTTAAAATTTTAAATTTTGATATATAAGAAAATTTATTTAGAAAATATATAATTACAAAAGATTATGCAATAATTCTTTTATAAATTTTAATAATAAGTTTCAAATAATTTTTGTGACATTCTATGCTAAAATAGGTTAAACATAAAAGTTAAACGATTTTTGTTATTATTTACATTTTAAATGATTATTTTTTAATATTATCTATTATTTTGTACATGCTTATAGCAAATATTTGTATTTTATTTTTGTTTAAATTAAATATACAATTTAAATAAAACTTTTTTTATAATGTAAATCTGTTTATACTTGCAAACAAATGCTGCACAACACTTCAGTAATTTCCGGTTGGATGTGTTGACCAATAATATAAATTTATTTATTTAAAAATTTATTTATAAATTTGAATAAATTTATTTATTTAGTGAAAATATAATTTTTAATAAATTATTTTTTTATAATTTCTATGATGATATTATAAATGTTAATAATTTCAATTAATAATTTAATAGTTATGTAAATGTAGTTTTAAAAAAACTAAAAATTTTAATATTTTGTAGTAATAAATTTGTTCTTGAATAAATAAAATATTTTTTTGGTTATATTGATTGGAAATAAGTCCATGAGAATAATATGAAAGCGAAGCAATTGGAAAAAGTAAAATACAACGGTCAACACTGAGTAGATATGTAAATGTTTGCTATTTCCGAAGATATTATCTCCTTATTTAAATAATTAATGAAAATTATTAAAAAAATATGTAGATTTTAGTAATATTTAGCTAAATTTGTGTACATATCTAATAATGTAATGTTTGCAGATGAGCTGTTTTGATTCTTGAATAGAATTTGGGAAGGAAATTTACTGAATTAAACAAGCAGATGTTTTTAAGAGATGCTTAATTGTAAGCTAATTGCTCGAGCAGGAGCAGAAATAGTGTTTCAGATTCCAGAGATTCGAAATTAAGAGAAGAAATCGTGTTAATAAATTGTTAACGCTTTGATTTTGTTCCAAACACTTAACTAAGTAAAACTATTAAAAATTTCAAAATCTGCCAGTTAAGGAATTTGCTATAAAGAAAGTCTATTTTTAATTTTAATGATGAAAGAATTATTTACTATTTCTTATTTATCAACTCAAACTTATTAACATGTATAATTTATTGCTTCGAGTCATTGATATAATAATTTTGTTTAAAAAATTTAATTTAAATTTCTTTCTGAATTAATTTGAGTTGTAATTATTTTTAAGATTTAGTAGTGTTCTATAAATTATTCCCACCGAAGTTCTTTTTTACAGAAGAAAATTTGTGTCATTAAGTAAAGTTAAAAGGAAGCGGTGGAGCAGGATAAATAACATTAGAAGACGATTGTAAAATTAAGTAAAGTTATAAAAGGAGAATATAAAATTACTACGCAGTTTAAATTATTGATAACTTGTGTTTAATTTTGATTCAATTTGTTTATGATCAATATAATTTTTTCAAAGTACTCTTTATAACCAACTAAGTCTTCACTTTTTTGGTTATATTAATAAAATATTTTGGATTCTTTTTAAATTATAATTAGAAATCAATCAAAATTATATTTTTCAACTTTATTGTTGAAATTCAGTTTATAATCGAAGAGTATACTAAAACTGGGACAATACAATCTTTGTTTATTAGAAAACATATTTGTTACTAAATTTCCCAATAATTAGAGTAATTAAAATTTTTGAGACTTCTTTCAATTTAACGTGTGGAATAAGTTTTCTCTTGTTTTTAAATATTTTAAATTATACAAAGATTTTTATTCTTAATTTTTGAATAAATTACATTATCATTGCAAAATCTCCGAAAAACTTGTCCAATAGTATTTACAAAATTCATTGTTTTTTTTCTTTTTTATATAAATTTATAAATAATTTCTTAGTAAATACATGTAAGTATTTCTATAAATCGACCGCACATTTAAAACTTTCGCAAAAATCCAGCCATTCTCGTCTATTTCCACCAAACTTCCTTATTTGTAGGGTTGGAAGTTGATATAGAGAATTCCACTTATTTTTATATTTATTAAAAAGGAAAATTTATTTTTAAATAAGCGGTGCAGCAACGTCGGATTCTGTTTATAATAAAATATATCGTAGAATTATTCCATATTTGCTGAGATAATTGTGTTTTAAATAAATAAATCGTTTTTAACAAAATAATTTCTAACAAAATAATTATTAATTTATTAAAATCATATTTAATTAAGTTATTAGAGTCATCTTACATTAATGAAAATTTATTCTTTATTTAGTTCTATATTTTAGATATATTTTTAAAATATAGTATAAAAATTTTATGTTTATACAGTTTTTTGTTTAATTATCCGCAGTTATTCTAATGCTTATAAGTGTATTAAATATAAAACCATTTTACCTAATAGTGAGGTATATATTATTATGTTTACTAAATTATTTACTTATTTCTTAGTTATTATTATTATTTTTCAAATTTTAATAAATTATTTACTAATTATTTACTAAGTTTCGAAGGTTATGTAGTATAATAATGTAGTTTAGTTATTCATAATTATTAAGGTATTATAATTATTATTATTGAGTTATTTAGCTATAAACCAGATTTTTTCTGTCAGATAAGTGTAATATGTGTCTGGAGAGCGCTTTGAAAATTCTTTTATAAGAATATATATATTCAGAATCTGTTGAACATTCTACTATAATTGCTGATCAAGTTTCCATTAACATTTTACGTGAAATCAATGTTTATTGATTCAATGTCTATTGATTTTGATAACTTTTTACAAATTTGTGTTGCTAAATTTTCTGAAATTATTCTGTCTGCCAATTTATGTTGCTGGGTTACTAATGCTTTGCTGAAACAATGTAATCTTTCGGTGAAGTTGCATAATATTGTTGATTTTAAGTTTATCTTTAAATACATATGTAGCATTTAATTTTTCCTTCCTCTTTTTTAAAATTAAATAATAAAATTAAATAGCAATTACTTTATTATTATCAAACGAATAATGTATATAAAATACCGTATTTTCTCTAAAATAGCCCCCGGGGGCTATTTTTTTCGATCGAACTCTAGAGGGGGGCTATTTTAGAGAGGGGGGCTATTTTGGAGAGGGGGGCTATTTTTTTCGATGTCTAAATTTAAAAAAAAAAACTAAAATTTATTACCAAAAATGGAAGGTTTCTTGACGCGAAAATTCTCTAATTTTTTTGTGGTGCTGAAATCGAAAGAAATCTGGCTTCATGTAATGGGAAATTTCGAAAAATTTTACCTGTCACGCCCAAAGGCAAGATTTTTGTCTTCATGTCATCCCAAAAAACAACAATTTTTAAAAATATGTCGAGGTGGATATCGAAGACTTGATATTACTAGACTAAATCCTCAGACAGAGATATTGAGAGACTAATAGAAAAGTGATATTAGTGAATGAGACTCTTAATCACCAAATTAAGGCATTAGCAGAGATATCGTGTAAATTATGAAATATCAGTTATTTGGTGGGATATCGAGTGAATTTGATGGATTAAGGGTGTTTGAGAGGATTAAGGGAAATATCAATGGATTTGAAGATAATGGTAACGGATATCCGTAGATTCGGTTGGATATTGGATTATCCTCTCAGATCCACCATATCCCCTTTAATTCCCAAGATCCCTGCTAATGCCCCAAATTCACAATCTCAATCAAAATCCCGATTCTCATTAATCAACGATATCCCTTTTAATCCATAACAACCACCTAATATTCCTCAAAATCTCTCAAAATCCGGAGATATCCACTTAATCGCTTGATGTCCACAACTTAACTATGATATTCACTTTAATCTCTACAAATCCACCGATATCTATATTAATCCTTTTTAATCTTATTCAACTACAGTGCTGGTCAAAAGTATAGCCGCACCTGAAAAAACGGTGTATCTCCGGACAGAGCTAGCCAATTGTCATCAAATTTCGAAAAAAAATATTAGATTAAATGAGAAACATGATAACATTAAAAGTTTTTGAAATTATTGGAAGGAATTCAAAAAAATCAAAATTTTCAAAAAATGCCAGAATTTTTACTGGTCAAAAGTATAGCCGCACCTTGGATTTTCATGTTTCTAGTTTTAGGAAAAATCTACAAAAATTTCACATAACATATTTATCGATACTAAGAAAAAATAAAAAAGAACTAGGCCCATATCTCATTTCAACTTCGAGATCTCGATACCCTTAAAATCAACGTAAATCAGGGGTAAGGCTCTTTAAAAAATATTTTCGACCCCTTATTGATTATTTGAAATTTTTATTTTAGGCTTATCTGAAAGCCCTTGAAATTTGCTACATGGAACCCGAAATCTTATTTTCTAAAAAAAATTCCAAAGAGAGATACAGCCAGTTAAATTTCCGAAGTGACTTGAAAGGGCATTTTATGGGGCATTTAGGCGTTTTTTGGTGACATAGAAATTTAACTCTTGTAACCAACCGAAATATTTTTTTTTTGAAAAATAAGATTTCGGGTTCCATGTAGCAAATTTCAAGGGCTTTAAGATAAGCCTAAAATAAAAATTTCAAATAATCAATAAGGGGTCGAAAATATTTTTTAAAGAGCCTTACCCCTGATTTACGTTGATTTTAAGGGTATCGAGATCTCGAAGTTGAAATGAGATATGGGCCTAGTTCTTTTTTATTTTTTCTTAGTATCGATAAATATGTTATGTAAAATTTTTGTAGATTTTTCCTAAAACTAGAAACATGAAAATCCAAGGTGCGGCTATACTTTTGACCAGTAAAAATTCTGGCATTTTTTGAAAATTTTGATTTTTTTGAATTCCTTCCAATAATTTCAAAAACTTTTAATGTTATCATGTTTCTCATTTAATCTAATATTTTTTTTCGAAATTTGATGACAATTGGCTAACTCTGTCCGGAGATACACCGTTTTTTCAGGTGCGGCTATACTTTTGACCAGCACTGTATAGGGAATCAACTGTGCCATGATAATTCCAAAAAAATATATTTTTATGGGGGGGGGGGGCTATTTTAGGAGGGGGGCTATTTTGGAGAGGGGGGCTATTTTTTTCGATCAACTCCTAGAGGGGGGCTATTTTAGAGAGGGGGGCTATTTTGGAGAGGGGGGCTATTTTAGAGAAAATACGGTAGATAAGCAGCGCTGCAACATTCCAGATTAGAAGTTTATAGATAGACATTTTATGTGATTTTCTATTCTCTACGAATTTTATAAAAATTATTTTAATTAAATCTAAATTTTATATCATCTGTTATTTTTATAAATCACATTTTAATAAAAATTTTAAGACAACTAATTTAAAAAATTCGTAACATTTTTCATTTAATTAATTTCAACATAATTTGATCAATAAATTTTCATTTTAAAATAAAATTTCAATCAATTCTTTATTCTTGATTTTTATAAAGTTCAAGAAATAATAAATCTAAATCTTTAGATAAATAAATAAGAAGATAAATATACCTTTTAATTAAATACATATACAATAAATATATCGTAGATTTCCGCCTGGGCCAATCCACAATAGCTTAACAATTCCAGATAATTTAAGTATTTTTAAATCCACAATTTTACCCATTCCTCTCCGCGAATTTCATCACAGGGGACTTTGTAGAATGTAGTTTATTATAAAATGTTCATACATACATATTTATTTTTATATTACATCTTTTATTTATGATTTTTATTAATTATTGGATCAGTTGAGGGTCGTGTTGCAGAATTATTAATTTTAAGTAATGGATGGTTTAATTAATTTAAATAAATATTTTTATATGTTATATTATTAATACTTATGTAATTAATTTAATTATTAATTAGTTAAACATTTTAGTATATAATTTACAAATTCTCTAATAAAATTTTTCTGTCCTTTAAATTATTATAAATCTTGCATTAATATTATTGCTTTTTAATTTTAAAATAATTAATTTTAATTTTTTTTTTAAATTTAATCTTTTTTTTAAATTTAATCTTTTAATTTTAATCTATAAATTTTTTATGCAGCAATTTATGAATTTATTTTTCTTTACATTAATGATCATCTCAAACTAATTATATTCAAAGCATTGTATTTTTTAATTTTTTAAAATTTCTCAAAATTTTACTTAAGGCTTATATACTTTCACTAAAATAATTTATTCATGATTTTGTAAAGAATGGTACTAAATACTCCTAAAAGTTTTTAAGTCAATATTTTATCATTTTCTTCATTCACACAGCCTTCACTAAATTTATTATTATTTGATATTTATTAAACATTAATTTTTTAAAATTAATAATATACAATTTATATTATTTTAATTTATTCATATTTGTATGCTTGAATTAGGACAAGTAACTTAATAAATGATTTTTGGTTATGGTCAATTTGTAATTTTTAAGTAATGTGTATAAACTTTATAAAAATTTAATGTAAGATAATACTATAATTATTTATTTTCAATATGATTTAGGTTGAAATTCGTTTAATCCTGTAATTACAATACTTGTTATCGTTATTATTTAAAAATAATTTATTTGTAAATGTTATTGTTGTAAAAGTTTTTAATGCTTTTATTGTTGTTGTTGGCAATAATTTAACTTGATTTTATTTAAATTACTCTTTCAATAAATAATTTCTAAAGCGTTATACTTTTATTAAAAGACGTTAAAAATGGCGAACAAAGAATACGAATAAAGGTAAATGGCTTGGCTTTTTATGCGAATCGACGGTTACCTTAGTGTGGGAATGAAGATGGGCAATCTTAAGAAAAAGGCTATAATGTGAGAGCAAAAATAAATAGGAAGCGAAAAAAGATGAAGAAATTTTGTTGTATGGCTGGGAATTGCAATAATGGATCGCTATTAAGTTATCTACTTTGATTTACAGATTTTAGCAGTTTTTTTCGATATTTTGACTTATCAAAAAAGTAATTTGATAATTTAAATATTTTTTCCGATAAAATCGGGTGAGGGGTAAAACGAGAAATTCCAAAACACGGAACAGACAGAACACGGAACGACAAAACGAGGAATTACCAAAACACGGAACGACCAAATACGGACCATACCAAAACGAGGAACAAACAGAACACGGACTTACAAAACACGGAAAGGCCAAAAGGCGGCAATTTGTCTATAGGCAATTTGTTAATTTCTGCTTTAATCATATCGTTATAAATCTCTGTTTCGCTTCTCAGTTTAGGAATTTCGCCTTCAGGAATAATTACATGTTTTTCAGTTGTTACGTTTGTAGATACCTCTTTACTGCTCTGTACAAGTTCTTTTAATTTTTTGTACTCTTCCTTAGCCTTGCTTCGTGTTTCCTTTAATATATTGGTATACTCAATTTGACAACCACGCATTTTTTCCGAAAGTGTCTCACTTCCTTCATTAAGAGATTTATCGAGGCTTTGTTTCAAATTTTGAGGGTTAGTTAAACTATTAGAAGGTACAGCTAAACGAACAATCTCACCACTTTTCCAAACAACTGTTATAGTTTGTTCAGTCTCCTTTATACTTAAATTTTTCATTACTGATTCCAATTCAACATCATATGATTAAATAATTATGTATAAAAATCTCCAGAGTTATTTCAGCTCCAAGAAGTTTAAGTTCAAGATTACTACATTATTATGTATTGTAATAAATACATTATGTATTGTAATAAATACATTGTTGTTATTATAGAGTTTTTTATTTTTACTTTAAAGTATTTTTTATATTTATATGTAAATACAAAAATTGTGTTAGTATCTAAAAAGTTGTTGATTAAATCAGATAAAATACTAATGTTGGTAGTGACTCAAAAAATTTTTTATAATCTTCTATTTTCTCCAAATTTTTAAATTATTCTAAACTTGTATTTTATTTTATTTTTAAAATCGCATTTTCATTAAGATTTTCTGATTAACTAAATTATAAAATTCATAACAATTTTTATTTAATCATAAAATTTATAATTTTAACAAAAATCTATTAATCATTATAAATGTCATGTCTTGCTCGATTATTTCATATGCTGTAGCACAATTGAGAATTCTGTTTTATAAAGCGGTCAAGTCTTTTAGTCCTTTAATGCCGTACATAAAACTAAATACATACTTTCATTAAATTTCTCCATTATATAATAAATTTCAATTTTATTAGGGACATATATGTACAAGACTCGTTGTATTATTTAAAGGATTCAATTAAAATAATAAGTCTCCGTGATTTTTAAATAGATAAGCGCAAATGTACCATGAGTGAACTATTTTTGGAGAATTTTTCTTAAAAAAACTCCGGTAGTATTTACAAAATTCATTGATTTTTAAAATTTATTTTCTTTTTTATATTAAATTTATAAATAATTTCTTAGTAAATATATGTATTTACAATACATAATAATAATATATCAATAAATAAAAAATACATATAACGATAATAGAATATTAACTGCTTTATATATATTTGTATTTATATTCATATTTATATAGTGTAATGATTTGTCGTTGTACATTTAAAACTTTCATAGAAATCTAGCCATACTCGTCTATTTCCACCAAATTTTTTATTTGTAGGGTTGGAAGTTGGTATAGAGAATTCTGCTTATTTTTATATTTATTAAAAGGATTATGTTTATATTTTCCAGAATAGTTTCCATTAATCCAAGCATTATTTATTATATTTCATGATTTAAACTCACTCGTTCGTAATTTATATTTTAATTTAACAATATATTATAATAATTCAAATGTTTTTTTAATTATTCCTAAAGCTATTTTAATTTTTTTATAATTTTACATTAATTTTTATTTTATTTGTGATTTTGCAGGAAACAGTAATTTTTTTTGTGAATAAGTATTTATTTTTTCGAAACTCAATTTTTTATATCTGTTCGATCCTCAGTTCTTTTTCCAATAGTACTAAAATGTTTTTTGCGAATTTATTATTACGTTAAAAAGCCCTAATTAAACATTTTGATCAACCAATAGTTACATATGCTAAAGTGATAAAAGCGCGCTTTGACAATTTTTTATAATAATATTTATTTACATTGCATATCCCTGGCTCAAGGCGTTCGATTACGATTGGATATCGGCAAGGACTAAGTCCTTAAAATTAAAAAAATTCAAGGATGTTTTTTACTTAAAAAATAGTTTTAGATTAGTTTTTATTTAGATTAGTTTTTATTTTATTTGTGATTTTGCAAGATAATTGGGTAAATTGTGTTCCAGGTAGACATGCCTGGAAGAAAGAACATAATATTCTTAATGTAAACATGTTACAATAGATTGATTCAAATAATCTTTTTTGGAATAAATTGAAACAATTATTTTGCTAAAAATATTATCGAGTTACATTAATTTAAAAATTATATTTTCGAATAAATTAATTCATTTATATAAGTGTATAAATCTCAAACTAACTCAATGAAAAACCCTAAATATTTAACGAATAAATTAAATAAATTTATCAATTAGAATAATTTATAAAAGTTGAAAATTAGGTGTGTACTCTCTTTCTCTTGAAAATTAAGTGTGTACTCTTGAAGGTCTTTTTTTAAAAAAGAAAATACATGTGTTTATACATCAAGATAACAAAACATAATATAAAATTTATTACACACAATTTTAATTTGTTGATAAATTTTGTTAATTATGATGTAATTTCTTTATTAACATGATAATTTTTTCACATTAAACTTTAAAACCAACTAAATTTTCACTTTTTACTTCTGTTATATTAATAAAATATTTGGGATTCTTTTTAAAATTATAATTAGAAATCAACCAAAATTATATTTTTCAACTTTATTGTTGAAATTGTGTTATACTTAAATTTTAAACTCAAGCTTGAACGAAAATCCATCATTTTTTAGTAAACAATTTATTACTGAATTTCTCAACAATTAGTCCAATTAAAATTTGTTTGAGATCTTTCCATTTAACTAAGAAAAAGTTTTCTCCGGTTTTTAAATATTTTAAATTATGCAAATATTTTAATTATTAATTTTTGAATAAATTTTATCATCATTGCAAAATCTCCGAAAACCTTGTCCGATAGAATTTAGAAATTCGTTGATTTTTAAAATTAGTAAATACATGTAAGTATTTACAATACATAATAATATATCAATAAATAAATAAATATAACGATAATACAAAATATTAACTGCTTTATACATATTTGTATTTATATTCATATTTATATAGTGCAACAGAATGTCGACGCCACATTTAAAACTTTCGTAAAAATCTAGCCATTCTCGTCTATTTCCACCAAACTTCCTTATTTGTAGGGTTGGAAGTTGATATAGAGAATTCCACTTATTTTTAAATTTATTAAAAAGGAAACTTTATTTTTAAATAAGTGGTGCAACAACAGTCGGATTCTGTTTATAATAAAATATATCATAGACCAAAGCTTTAACATTATTTGATATTAAATTTATTGCCACTTCTTTATTTAATTGCTCTCAATGTTTACTGATTTTGTTAACTTTTTACAAATTTGTGGTGCTAAACTTTCTGAAATGATTCTGTGTGCCAATTATGTTGCTGTGTTACTAATCCTTTTTAAACAATAAAATCATTCGGTGAAGTCAAATTTTCGATTGTTGATAAAGAACGGGACTCGACAGTTCATATTAGAAAATAAGAACTTATCATATTATTAAATATTGAACTTTTCTTTTTATACCTACAATTATCCATTACAAATAGTAATGGATCTACGCATTTGTTTTACTTTACAGAAGATTTTTATAATCTTTCTATTTTCTCCTAATTTTTAAATTATTCTAAACTTTTATTTCATCTTTAATTTTTAAAATCACATTTCATAAATGTTTTTTGATTAACTAAGTTAAAAAATTCATAACAATTTTTATTTCATCATAATTTGATCAATAAATTTTTGTTTAATCATTTATCCGAATATTGCAGCGATGAATAAATATAATTCCAAAATTTAACATATTCTTACAAAAGAATTTTTATTCTTTAGATATGTATTTACTTATTCTCTTTTCTATCAAATTAATTTGACAATATGTACATATTTTTAAAAGAATTTTAAAATTTAAAATATTTTTATTTTTTATTATCCAATTTAATTTATAAAAATTGTAATATTATTTCAAAATTTTATCTTTTTAATATATCTTTTTAATATTTTTATAAATTAAAAATACTTAAAAAATTTAACAAAAATATTTTTTAAATATGCATAATAATATTGTTGATTTTAATTTTATTTTTAAATACATAGCATTTAATTTTTCCTTCCTCTTTTTTAAAATTAAATAATAAAATTAAATAGCAATTACTTTATTATTATCAAACGAAAAATGTATATAAAATAGTTAAGCAGCGCTGCAACATTCCAGATTAGAAGTTTATAGATAGACATTTTATGCGATTTTCTATTCTCTACGAATTTTATAAAAATTATTTTAATTAAATCTAAATTTTATATCATATGTTATTTTTATAAATCACATTTTAATAAAAATTTTAAGACAACTAATTTAAAAAATTCGTAACATTTTTCATTTAATTAATTTCAACATAAATTGATCAATAAATTTTCATTTTAAAATAAAATTTCAATCAATTCTTTATTCTTGATTTTTATAAGGTTCAAAAAATAATAAATCTAAATCTTTAGATAAATAAATAAGAAGATAAATATACCTTTTAATTAAATACATATACAATAAATAAATCGTAGATGATAACAATATATAATTTAAATATGTTTAAAATTAATTAAAACATTTATTAGCCTTAAATTACTTATTAAAAGCAATGCCAAACATTAAAGAAGGATTAAAAGACAAGAACTTCTTAATCTTAACATAAGAGACAGTTTGTTTTGTTTACCGAGTTTGAGAGTTGGCGAACTCTTTTGAATTTCCTCTTATACTAAAGAAATTTAAAGTTATTTAAAATTATTACAAAAAACCTTAATTGATTCCACGATTGATATTTACCCATTCCTCTCCGCGAATTTCATCACAGGGGACTTTGTTTTGTTTCCAATCAAATGTAAATTTACCATTGGTAATAAAATATAATTGTATAATTTGTTTAATTGATTAATAACATCTATTCTTCCTGCTTTAATGTCAGTTTCGACGGCAGTATTTTTGCTTTCATAAAACTGAAAATATACTTTTTATTAAACTTAAATTTTAATAAAGACTTTTTCAATTAAAATAAAAAGTTTATACTATACATTTTATATTATTTTATTAAAATAAATTTTCATTTAAAAATAAAATTTCATTCAATTCTTTATTATTTTAAATTTTTATAAAGTTCAAAAAATAATAAATCTAAATCTTTAAATAAAATAACTAAGAAAGTAAATATACTTTTTAATTAAATACATATACAATAAATATAACGTAGAATTTGATGTTTGCTAAGATTTTATATTGTTTTTGTTTCGATTTTCATCGATCATTATCAAATTATTATTTTCAACGTATTTCTTAGTTTGTTTAAATGTATTCTTCGATTTCTTCGTTCTGCTCGGCTATTTCTAAAATAATGAATTAACTTGAAAATTTATTCTATAAGTAATTATGTGATTAGTATTGCGATCTCATTTAATCAAATGAATTTGTTTTTTGTGATCACTGTAATTATTAATTAATTAGCATTATATTTGATAATCTTATTAAATACCTAATGTTTATTATTTTTATTTTTACTACTGCAAAGAAAACATGACTTTTGTGATATAGTTTGAAATTGTCGTTTATATCCACATTTACGATTGTTGCTTGAATTTTCAATCATTTAATATTAAAAAATTTAAAAATTATAATTTGTTAAAATTTGTAGCAGTAAACAAGATTAACAATGTCATTTTCATTGATGTTAATCTAGATTGTTTTATTTGTTTTGTAATTTAAATGATTTGCAGAGATTAGAATGTAGTTTATTATAAAATGTTCATACATACATATTTATTTTTATATTACATTTTTTATTTATGATATAATATATTATTAATATCAAATTTTTATTAATTATTGGATCAGTTGAGGGTCGTGTTGCAGAATTATTAATTTTAAGTAATGGTTTAATTAATTTAAATAAATATTTTTATATGTTATATTATTAATACTTATGTAATTAATTTAATTATTAATTAGTTAAACATTTTAGTATATAATTTACAAATTCTCTAATAAAATTTTTCTGTCCTTTAAATTATTATAAATCTTGCATTAATATTATTGCTTTTTAATTTTAAAATAATTAATTTCAATTATTTTAAATTTAAATTTTTTTTTAATTTAATCTTTTAATTTTAATCTATAAATTTTTTATGCAGCAATTTATGAATTTATTTTTCTTTACATTAATGATCATCTCAAACTAATTATATTCAAAGCATTGTATTTTTTAATTTTTTTAAATTTCTCAAAATTTTACTTAAGGCTTAAATACTTTCACTAAAATAATTTATTCATGATTTTGTAAAGAATGGTACTAAATACTCCTAAAAGTTTTTAAGTCAATATATTATCATTTTCTTCATTCACACAAAGCCTTCACTAAATTTATTATTATTTGATATTTATTAAACATTAATTTTTTAAAATTAATAATATACAATTTATATTATTTTAATTTATTCATATTTGTATGATTGAAAATTAGCTTTTTAATGTTATAGGTTTGCATATTTAAAATAATTTTTATCTATTCTTCTTATAGAATCTTTTATTTTTACTTATTACATGTTTACATTTTAGTATCGTTAACCATATTTATTTTGGTTATAAATATAGCTAGCTGTTATTATTACAAACGTAGTACCAGATCTGTAGGAGTATCTTTAATTAAAAATTTAGAGCAAATTTTTTTTTCCTTGTTTAGATTATTATTCGTATTTATTTTCAATTAATTGAAATTAAACGAAACAAAAAAACAATAAATATTTTGAAAAATTTTCAATTTTTCATTATCACAAAAATTTCCTCATTCATGGGCAAACAAAGAAAACAGTTTCTTTCAATATTTTTACTTTTTTATTTCAATGACTTAACAATAATGACAAGAATTTAAATTATTTATAAAGAGTGAGGTATATTCATAATTACTTATAACGTTATTATCTATAATTTAAAATTTGCTTTATGTCGTTTTTAAAAATTTTACTAGATTTTGATATTGTGCAGATAATTTATTAAAGATAATTTTTAACAGATTAATTTATTTGTCTACGCTATTTTTAAAAATGTAGTATACGCAGTAATTTATGAATTGTTAAAATTGCATAATAGCATTTTGTAGCCGTTTTATAATTTAATTTTAATAATAATAATTTTTATTTTTACTATATTACATGTTTACATTTTATGATAGTTAATTATATTTATTTAAATTATAAATATAGTCCGCTGTTATAATCACAAATGTAGATCTGTGTCGGTTGGAAACTTTTTTTCGTAAATTTAGAAAAAAATATGTTTTTCTTGTTTAGATTAATATTCGTATTTATTTTCAATTAATTAAATTTAAATTATTAAATCTTATTTAATTTATTATATTGAATAGCATCTTAACTTATTCAAAGTTTAGATGCTATATAAATAATATATTTTTTGTTACTAATTGTGGTTTTCGGTGATTAGTGTGCCGAATATAATTTTACAAATTCACTTGACGATTAAAGTATTTATTATTTAAAAATGATGAATTATAGGTAATTTTCATTTAAATTTTCCTTAAATATATTTTTTGCAAAAAACATTTTGTCGTTGTTTTATAATTAATTTTAATAATACTAATTCAATTTAAATGAATTTTAACTCAGTTTACTCTATTCAAACAAATAAAACTATTATAGTATAAAAATTACTTGACTAATATATTAATATTTCACTTAATTTCGCTCAAAATATATTCTAATAGAAATTCAATTAATAAAAATTTTTATTTTTACCATGTCTTTTATGATCTTTTCATTAAATTTACATATTTTCATTAAAATACTTTAATCTTGAATTTATAAAGAATGGTGACATTCTCCTCTGATAGCAATTTAGCGCTAATCAATATAATCTTACAAAATTTCTAATTTATTTTTTTAACATTTAAACAATTTGCTGATAATTGCTTTATTTGTTGTTATTTTATTATTAATTTAGTAAAATTAGGTCTCATCAATTAAGATTATTATTTAGAATTTATTTCGTTTTTCCATTGATCATGTGCTTGATTATTTTAATATAATAAATTGATTATTTTTTTAACCTTTCTTTGTCTTTTTCCCTTTTTTTAACTTTGCTCTTTACTTTGACCATTTCAATATAAACATGAATTATACAGATTTAACATGTTGCGTAGTTGTTTTTTGTATCCCTTCTTAAAAGTTCTTTTATTTTTCGTTTTAATCAAATAATTATTTTATTAAAATTTACATATGTACCTTGCTCGTTTTTTAACATAAAAGTAAAATTCGATTATATTTTATGCTAATTTAGATTTTTTGATAAATAATTTAGAATTATATTACGCAAACTATACTTTTATTTGATTTTCTAAATTAATTTCATTTTATTATATTTAATTTTTACTTCCATACAAATCGATAGAAATTTTAATACATTTTGTTATTAGGCAGATAATTTATTAATGATAATTTTTAATAGATAAATTTATTTGTTTACGCTAGTTCTAAAATTGGCATATCTTTCGTGGCTAATAGGATGTGTATCTTAATGTGGCATTTCTTGATTATTCCAATAAATTCCAATAATTCTTAATTATTCCAATAAAGCTTAAATTTATTTCTATATTTAGTAGATGTTCTTATAAATTGTAAATTAAAACAAAATTAATATTCTATTTTATAAACTTTGATTAATTTTTTTGATTTTCATTAAATTTACATATTATCATTAAAATAGCTTAATCATGAATTTATAAAGAATGGTGACATTCTCCTTTGATAGCAATTTAGCGCTAATACGCGAACTCAAATTAATCTAACAAAATTTCTAATCTATTTTTTCATAACATCTAAACAATTTATTGATAATTGCTTTATTTGTAGTTATTTTATTTTATTAATTTAGTAAATTAAGTCTCATCAATTAAGATTATTATTTAGAATTTATTTTGTTTTTCCATTGCTCATATGCTTGATTATTTTAATCTAATAAATTGTTTATTAGAAAGATTTAATAATCTTTTTTAACTTTTCTTTGTCTTTTCCCCTTTTTTTAACTTTGCTCTTTACTTTGACCATTTCAATATAACCATGAATTATACAGATTTAACATGTTGCACAGTTTGTTTTCGTATCCCTTCTTAAAAGTTCAACTTTTAATTTTTCGGTTTAATCAAATAATTATTTTATTAGAATTTACATATATACCTTGCTCGTTTTTTAACATAAAAGTAAAATTTGAATATATTTTATGCTAATTTAGATTTTTTGATAAATAATTTAGAATTATATTACGCAAACTATACTTTTATTTGATTTTCTAAATTAATTTCATTTTATTATATTTAATTTTTACTTCCATACAAATCGATAGAAATTTTGATAGATTTTGTTAGTAGGCATATAATTTATTAATGATAATTTTTAATAGATAAATTTATTTGTTTACGCTAGCTCTAAAATTGGCATATCTTTCGTGGCTAATAGGATGTGTATCTTAATGTGGCATTTCTTGATTATTCCAATAAATTCCAATAATTCTTAATTATTCCAATAAAGCTTAAATTTATTTCTATATTTAGTAGATGTTCTTATAAATTGTAAATTAAAACAAAATTAATATTCTATTTTATAAACTTTGATTAATTTCAATATATGTAATTGTTTCTATGTGGAAAGTTTCCATCTTCACTTTCATTCATTGTAACATTACTTTTAAAACATTATTTTTTTATTTTCGAATTATTTAGCTCTTATAAAAATTAATTTAAATCACAAATATTTTTAAAATCTAATTATTTTTTGTAAATTATTTTGAAGAATATAGCTTAACTATTAAACTCTTCTCATTATTTTGTCAGGAAAATTTAATAATTAATTATTAATTTTTTCGATATCTATGTAATAATATTATTTTTAAAATAAATATACAATTTATACTATTTTAATTTTTACATATTTGTATCCTTGTCCTGCCACAATTGTTTTTTGCTAGCTTTATACATATTTTAATTTATATATCTTTACTTAATATTTATATCACAGTGTAGGAAACAAATTTATTTTTATCATATCATGCAGAAACAATTGTAATAATATGTGTAATTTTACTTTAAATACTCTTAAAAGTTTCAAGGCAACTCTGTTATTTAATTGTTTCGAATTATTTAATTAAAAATTGAATAGATGTGTAAAATTGCACAATTATTAATTTATTTAAATCCGTCATTCTCTTATTACTTGCTTGATTTTATTATCTTCAGTTTTATTTTTAAATAAAACAATAATAGGTGTTCAATTTTGTTCAGATTGGCAAAGGGCATGTGCTTGAATTAGGACAATTAATTAATAAATGATTTTTGGTTATGTTCAATTTGTAATTTAAAGTAATTTGTATAAATATTATAAAAATTTAATGAATAATTATTTAATCTTCAATTACATTTAATTTGAAATTCGTTTAATTCAATATTTACAATACTTGTTATCGTCATTACTTAAAAATAATTTATTCGTAAATGTTATTGTTGTAAATGTATTTAATATTTTTTATTGTAGTCGTTGGCAATAATTTAACTTAAATTTATTTAAAATACTCTAGTTTATATGTCAATAAATAATTTCCAAATCGTTATATTTTTATTAAAAGACGTTAAAAATAGCGAACAAAGAATACGAATAAAGGTAAATGGCTTGGCTTTTTATATGAATCGAAGGTTACCTTATTGTGGGAGGGAGATGGGCAATCTTAAGAAAAAGGCTATAATGCGAGGACGAAAATAAACAGGAAGCGAAAAAAGATTTGATGTTGTAATGGCTGGGAATTACAATAATGGATCAATATTAAAATATTAAATTATCTACCTGGATTTACACATTTTAGCAGTAATTTTTCCGATCAATCAACATCTTTGAAAAAATATTTAAAAAAAATTTTTTTCTGCTTTTACTTATACTTTTTTACACCTCTTTACAGAAATGTTAACAATCTAATTCCAATTACAACGACATTTAATAATCAAAAATTTTTTAAAGGATTCTTCTTATAATAATGTTATCATCAAAGGATAATTCTATGTTGTAATAAATTTTTATGTTTAAAATAATGTTTAATAATTTAATTGGTATAGAATTAATTAATGTTCTTTAGGTAATTTTATTTAAAGAAATGTAATTTAGTGTTAAAATAATAAGCTTTTTAATAAGATTTTTTATTGATTAATTTAAAATTCCCCAGCACAAATGGCATTTTGTGTTGAGCTTTATGTGCTCTGCCGTGATGTATCTGAAGATTTCGGGTAATCGGTTAAACCCGTGTCGACGGCACATTTAAAACTTTCATAAAAATCTAGCCATTCTCGTCTATTTCTACCAAATTACCTTATTTGTAGGGTAGGAAGTTGGTATAGAGAATTTCGCTTATTTTTATATTTATTAAAAGAATTCTGTTTATTTTTCAGAATAGTTCAAATTCATTATTAACATGTTTTTATTCGTCTATACTAATCAAATTGTTTTAATTATAAACGGCTCGTTTTATTTGTAAGCATCTTTTATAATATTTATCTTCGGTATTAAAATAAAAATAATTCTAAACTCATTAGATAAATTAAATTAAAATGTAAATATACTTTCTAATTCATACATACTATACAATAAAATATATCGTAGAATTATTCCATATTTGCTGAGATAATTGTGTTTTAAATAAATAAATCTTTTTTGAAAACTAGATATTTTTATTTTTTCATCCAATTTAAATTTGAACATTGTAATTTTTTGTAAATTTTATCTTTTTACTAATATAATTTTAATAAATATTCTATTTATAAAAATTTTATTTTTAACCAATGTATTTTGCCATCTTTTCATTAAACTCATACTTTTATGAGAATAACTTATTTATACATTTATAAAGAATGGTGACATGCTCTATGCTAATTTAGTTTTACAAAAATGATTTGTTGATTGTAGTTTTAAATGATTTGTAGGTTATATTAATTTGATATAATGAAACACGCATAATGAGACATTATATTTTGTTTTAAAAATATTCATCCAGTAACGAGAACTACCTAGGTCGGGATTCCCAAGACGGAACTAGAAGTCCAACGCTAAAAACAATAGTCGAAGGTGTGTTGAGGATGATGAGCGTCTTAATCCCAAAGATTAAGACGTGGCAAACCAAAAAAGGATATTAGGCGATTAGGCGAGGGTTAATGGATGGCCAAGTTTAGACGATAGATGAACAATCGAATATTCCCAAAGAATATTCACAGAATTACCAAAAGAATATTGAATACAAGAGTATTTAAAATATATTTATTTAATTAAAAAAAATTTATAATTGTTTGTGTGTATATGTTTTAAATAGGATGTGTGAATGGTTAAGTCAAAACTTTGGGGTGTGAAAATGAATATGTCAAAACATTAGAAAATGGTTAAGTCAGAACTGTGTATGTAAAACATTGTGGGTATGTAAAAACATAAATGATAGAAAATGATTTGGCTTAAATAGGCCAGATTAATGTGTGTGGGCAATGGTTTGTGTTGGCAATGAATGTGGGCAATGGCAAAATAAAGTTGAGCGGAAATGGAAAAAATGGATGAAAAGATTAAAATTTTAGATAAAATGTGGAAAATTATGGATGATTATTACTTTTCATCCATTTATAGAAAAAAGAGAGAAAAGGCCGGATAGCAGATAATGATCAGCAAAATGATGTCATACAAAAAAGTGAAAATTAATAATTTATTAATTTTATTCTTCGTCGAAATTTTCGACATCTAGTTTAAAATAAATTTTATTTAAATTTGTGTAAATATTAATTTTGCATAAAAATTCCTAAATTTTAATTTATATTGTAATTTTTGTTATTATTTACATTTTAAATGATTAATTTTTTCAAATTATATATTAATTTACTATTTGGTATATGCTTTAAGCAGATATATGTTATTTAATTTTTGTTTAAATTAAGTAGATAAATTAAATAAAATATTTTCATTATAATGGAAAATTATAATGGAAATTATAATGGAAATTATAATGGAAAATTTAATTTTTGTTTAAATTAAGTAGATAAATTAAATAAAATATTTTCATTATAATGGAAAATGCTCTTCTTTCCATACAATCGTTGCTCGGCTCTGTCGTTAATTTCTACTTCATTCCGCCAAATTATTTTGATTTAAATATTATTTTGATATTTTATATAAATTTTTGTGACCGTTGTAGAATTAAGTAATATTCTTTCATAATTTTATTAAAATAAATGCAATTTAGTGTTAAAGTAATAAGCTTTTTAATAGGCTTATTAATTCATTTAGTTATTTATATAATAGTTTTGATAATATTAATAATTTATATTTTTTTAAATAATGTTATCATGCTGATTTTCACGAATATATTCTATACTATATTAAAAAACTAAGAACCTAATTTTCATCAAATTTCATTTCATCAATTTCAATTAATAAGTATACAAGCATTGTGTCAGTATTTAAAAATTAGTTGATTTAATTAGAATAAAAAGTTAATATACATTTTATATGATTTTTCTATTGTCTACAAATTTTATAATAATAAATTGTTTTCAATTATTTTAAACTTTCATGCCATCCTTTATCTTTATTAATCAAATTTTAATAAAATCTTAATTTAACTGATTTCCGCAATTCATATCAAATTTCTATTTAACTCATTCCATCATAATTTGATCAATGAATTTAATTTAAACAAAAAAATTTCACTGAATTTCACTCAAAATATAATTCTAAAAGAAATTCAATTAATAAAAAATTTTATTTTTACCTATGTCTTTTATAATCTTTTCGTTAAATTTACATATTTTCATTAAAATAACTTAATCTTGAATTTATAAAGAATGGTGACATTCTCCTCTGATAGCAATTTAGCGCTAATCAATTTAATTAAATAAAATTTCTAATTTATTTTTTTATAACATCTAAACAATTTGCTGATAATTGCTTTATTTGGTGTTATTTTATTCTATTAATTTAGTTAAATTAAGTCTCATCAATTAAGATTATTATTTGGAATTTATTTCGTTTTTCCATTGCTCATATGCTTGATTATTTTAATCTAATAAATTGTTTATTAGAAAGATTTAATAATCTTTTTTAACTTTTCTTTGTCTTTTTCCCTTTTTTTTTTAACTTTGCTCTTTACTTTGACCATTTCACTTGAATTATACACAGATTTAACATGTTGTGTGTTATTTTTTCGTATCCCTTCTTAAAAGTTCAACTTTTAATTTTTCGGTTTAATCAAATAATTATTTTATTAAAATTTACATATATACCTTGCTCGTTTTTTAACATAAAAGTAAAATTCGAATATATTTTATGCTAATTTAGATTTTTTGATAAATAATTTAGTATTATATTACGCAAACTATACTTTTATTTGACTATCTAAATTAATTTCATTTTATTATATTTAATTTTAACTTCCATACAAATCGATAAATTATTTTAATACATTTTGGTAGTAGGCAGATAATTATTAATGATAATTTTTAATAGATAAATTTATTTGTTTACGCTAGCTCTAAAATTGGCATTTCTTTTGTCGCTATTTGGCTTGTATCTTAATGTGGCATTTCTTTTTCAATAAGCTTAGATTTATTTCTATATTTAGTAGATGTTCTTATTAAATGTAAATTACTTATTTATTTTGAAACAAAATTAATATTCTATTTTATAAACATTCATTAATTTCAATATATGTAATTGTTTCTATGTGAAAAATTTCTATCTTCCCTTTCATTCATTGTAACATTACTTTTAAAACATCATATTATTTTTTTATTTTAGAATCATTTAACTCTTTTATATAAATTAATTTAAATCACAAAAATCTTTTTTATCCACAAATCTTTTTTATTTCATTGTGGTCTAAACAGTTTATTAATATTTTATTTATAATATTATTAACTTAAAAAATTTGTGAAAAAGATTTTTTAATATAAAATATTTAACAATTGTATAATTTAAATGCATTTCGAAGTTCTTGTAAATGTATTTTATAATAAATTGTTTGGTAGCAGATTTGAGAGCCAGAAAAATCATCTTACCCCAGATCGATACGATAAGCAATCACATCGTTGATCACCCATTTAACATTATTTGAGTGCCGTATTTTGCTTCGAAATCTATTTTTCGTTCCAATTTCTAAGAACGTTGACGTAGTATTGGTCTTTGATGTGATAATTTAGATATATTTTAAATAAAGCAATTTATTTTAAATAAATATTATATATAATTAATTTTAATGTATTTTTATATAATTATGTCTTCCATACAAATTAAATGTAATAGAATCATATTTTATAAAAGAACTTGATACAAGATTTGGAATTAAATATATACTAATTTAATTTATATATTTTACCGCAAATTTTATTTAATTTGAAATGATTATTTTAAAATAATCTTTACTTTTTTAAGCAATAAATATAGTCAAAAAATCTAATTAAAATTATTTCATGTTAAAAATATCGCATGAATCTAAATCGAAATTAAAATACTTTCGGGGACGTTTTATAACTTAATTATTTAAATAAACTAAATCGAAATTAAAATACTTTCATTACTAGTGTTTGGAATTATTTTTTAAAAAGATATTCAATTTTCTTATTATCATAACGTCCTATATCAAAGTAAAAATGGTTTTCTTTAAGGTTATTTATAAATCGGTCAAATCTTTTAGTCTATTAATGCTGTATATAAAACTAATACATACTTTTATTAAATTTTGCAATATAAATTCCAATTTTAATTTAATAAGGGCATATACAAGACTCATGGTCATTGTACCTGTAATTAAAACATTAAGATCAATGGCTAAAATTACAAATAGAATATTTTCTACCTGTTACAGGAGCATTCCCTAAACATGTTGTCTTCTCTCCACACCCTCACCAACTAGGAATAAGAAGTTCGCATATAGGCAACTTAGTATTTTCCACCGCTCTACGATAAGAATTTAATTAAATCAATTAAGATTATTTTCATATTCAAAATTATTTTCATTTTTTTATTAATTCAGATTTAATAGAAATTTTGGACCAACTAATACTACCCAAATTAAACACTTATAATCACAGAGTTTATAGTTTTTATTTCTTAAATTCGAGTAATCAAAGGAAAATATGTACAATTTTTTCTTCAAATTTTTATCTTTTTTTCTTAATATTAATTTAATATTTTAATATTTATAATGCTAAAATAGTAGTTGATATCGAATAATATAAATATACTTTGATTAATTGTATTCCTTTTTCTCCAAAGAACAAGAAGGTAGAATAGAGACAACTTCATATTTTCAACCACTCTACGATAAGAATTTAATACAATTTGTATTATTTAATTTATTCAAATTTGTATCCTTGTCCTGCCACAATTGTTCTTTGCTAGCTTTATACATATATTTTAATTTATATATCTTTAATATTTATATTATCTTTAAATATTTATATTACATTGTATTTATATTACATTATCTTTAAATATTTATATTACAATATTTATATTACATTTATTTTTATCATATCATGCCGAATTCAATTATAATAATTTGTGTAATTTTACTTTAAATTAGAGTACGTCCGAGACGGGTCGAGTAGAGTACATCCGAGTCGGGTCGAGATACTCGAGGTCTTAGTACTCGGCATTACTCGTACTTGGAAACTTTATACTCGACGTACTCGGGTAAAACCGAGTATTTTTATGCCCCTATCTGCGGCGCAATAAGGAAGATTTTTGGCTTAATGATCTTCCAAATTTCCCAAAATTTTTGCCTGCGGCGCCAAAAAATGAGGAAATTTGGCTACTTGGCCTTCTAAATTTCTCAAAATTGAGGAAATTTGAAAAAAAATTGAGCAAAAATTGAGGAAACAACAAATGAGGAAATTTGGCTACTTGGCCTTCTAAATTTCTCAAAATTTTCGCCTGCTGCGCTGAAAACGAAGACCTATTTGCTTGAATTAAGACAATTAACTTAATAAATGATTTTTGTTTTAATTCATTTCTAATTTTTTAAGTAATGCGTATAAATATTATAAAAATTTAATTTTAGATAACACTATAATTATTTAATTTTCGATTTGATTTAAGTTGAAATACGTTTAATTCAGTAATTACTAGTGTTGGGCACGAGACGATATATCGACGATATTTTTCGAGATATCGCGAGATTTTTTTCGAGATTATCGATCTGGTCTCGATCAATTTTTGAAAAAATCATGATTTTTCGATATCGAGATTTTTCGAGATTATCGATCTCGATCTCGTATCAGTCAAGTCAGAAATATCGCGAGATTTTTCGCAAGATTATTCGAAATATCGCGAGATTTTACATTTAAATCATAATTATATTGATTGAAATGAATTTTTATTCAATTCTAAGGGATTATAAAAAATATCGAAATATCGCGATAATCTCGAAAATTTTGGACCGAGATTTTTCGATATCGAGATTTTTCGAGATTATCGATCTCGATCTCGTCTCGATCAATTTTTGGAAAAATCGAGATTTTTTCGATATCGAGATTTTTCGAAAATCTCGATCTAGAAAAATCGCAAATGCCTAACACTAGTAATTACAATACTTGTTATCGTTATTACGTAAAAATAATTTATTTGTAAATGTTATTGTTGTAAAAGTTTTTAATATTTTTTATTGTTGTCGTTGGCAATAATTTAACTTAAATTTATTTGAAATACCCTAATTTATATTTCAATAAATAATCTCGAAAACGTTATATTTTTATTGAAAAATATTACATTCGGTGAACAAAGAATACAAATAAAGATAAATGGCTTGGCTTTTTGTGTGAATCGATATTTACCTTATTGTAGGAGGAAAGATGGGCAATCTTAAGAAAAAGGCTATAATGCGCGAGCGAAAATAAATCGGAAGCGAAAAAAGATGAGAAGGATTTTGTTGTAATGGCTGTGAATTACAATAATGGACCGATATTAAATTATCTACCTGGATTTACATATTTTAGCAGATTTTTTCGATATTTTGACTTACCAAAAATGTAATTTGATAATTTATATATTTTTTCCGATCAATCACATCTTTAAAAAATTATTTTTAAAAATTTTTTTCTGCTTTTACTTATGTATACTCTTTTACAGCTCTTTACGGATCCGTCAACAATTTAGTTTTTATTAATTTATTTGAAACAAACACAAAATTATTTTTATATACTTACATATTTTAATTATTTAGAAAAATCATTTCCAATTTAGAAAAATGTTAAATTAAATTCAACACAAAGATTCGAGTTCATTTTATTAACAACAGTAGTTATATTTTTGTTTATTATTTTAAATTATCATTATTTTATTTTAACTTAAAGTAGTCTAAAAAATAATAAGTTTTTTTAATTGTTTGATAAATTTATTTGAAATTTTCCGAGTTATGTTTATATTATACTGAAACAGCTACGTATAATTCAATTTTGGCGAAGAGAGTTCTTTAATTTAGCAAATTAAATATTTATCATATAATTGAAAAAATTTTGTTAATTTTTTTGTTTTAATAAAAACTGTGAAATTAATTATAGTAATATTACTCTAATTATATAATTTTAGCAACTTTATTTTTGGATAAAATTACCACTTAGTCTTGTGCAATATAATCACTGAATTTTCCTACTATTTATTTATTCTTTTCTTTTTGAGCATTAATATGTTTTATTAGGTTGTGTCATAAATAATTAGCCCCCCTTAAACAATGTAAGTTTGAAAATTCATATCTCACTGTTTTGAAAACCAATCTGTTTAATTTTTTTGTCATATATTCTCAATGATTTCTTCTTCATTTTCTGAAAGATTTGAAATTTTTCCTTTACTTACAAATTTTTTACGATTTTTTAAAATTTAAGGCAAAACTATGAAATCAGTTGATTTTGCGGCAATTCATGGAGTATTAATCAACTCTTCATAACTATTTTCTGGCTTCAAGTAAAATTATGGTATTTTTGTAGGTGAGCAGGTGAGAGCCTGCCCCAATATACACATTTTATTTTTTGGATTGGCTTTGATTCAGGGGAGAACGGAATTCTTATCTATTGTTGGTTGACATCCAAGACGTTCTTATTCTTTCAGCTCCTCTCTACCTTTCTTTTATTTGAATGACAATCTTTTTTCTGTGGAATACGAGATAACATCTCCTTACTTCGATTAGCATATTTTGCGCCATGATTGCTTATCCGAATATCCAAGTTTAAACTCATAATTTAGGTGGACGCTAATTTCATAGTTTTGCCTTAAATTTTAAAAAATCGTAAAAAATTTGAAAGTAGAGGAAAAATTTCAAATCTTTCTGAAAATGAAGAAGACATCATTGAGAATATATGACAAAAAAATTAAACAGATTGGTTTTCAAAACAGTGAGATATGAATTTTCAAACTTACATTGTTTAAGGGGGGCTAATTATTTATGACACAACCTAATATTTAAATAATTTGTTACAAGAATTATAAAATATAACATAGAATATGTTCTAATTATGACATATACCGTATTTTCTTATTAGAGCCCCACCATCTAATACAGCCCCACCCTCTAATACAGCCCCACTTTGGAGGGTAGTTGAAAAATAAAGCCCCACCCTCAATTAGAGCCCCACCTTTAATACAGCCCCAAAAATATTGGAGGAAAAATAAAAAAATGTCCCAATAATTTTTTAGATTATTAAGAGAGTTGAGGAAAAAAAGGGCCATGGGGATATAGGGATTAAGGGAAATATGGGGGGATCGGTTCCGGAATTGGAACTGGAAATTTTTCAGCATTGCTTATAATGAATTTAGTCCTTAAAATGCCAAGATATCCCTTTCATCCCCTATATCTTTCTTCATCAAATAAAATCACTTAATAATTATTTTATTATTATATAAATGTTTTGATAATATTGTAATATTATATTTATTAAAATAATGTTGTCGTGCTCATTTTTCAATTTTTTAATTTTTGCCAAATTCCTCACTAAATATAATTCTAACTAAATATATTTCATTATATGTATAATCATGTTCTTAAACATGTACTCGGTTTTTAAATTCTCAATTATTAAGTTATATTTCCATACGAGAATAGAATCATATTATATAAGACGTTTGATATTGAATTAAATTTATTTATACTTAAGATTTTTATTTTCGAATATTTTATAAATATTTTCCATCAAACTAATGTTTTGAAAACACATGTAATAGACTTTTTTTCATAAAAAATTAATAGATTTATTAATAATATCACAATATTGAAATTAAGGTTTCTGTTTATATCTACCGATTCAGATTATATTCATTGTTATTTTTCATTATTTATGAAATTATTTTTAATTATTTTGAAGTTTAATTATATTAAATCTTTAAAATCTATAAATTAAATTGACACCTCAAACTTCACTTGGGTAATTAAACGGTTTAAAATGCATAAATTAATTAAATGTAAATATTGATAAAATACATAATTAAATTACTTATTAATATAAGACATTTTGAATACCAATAGCATCTTCATATTATTTTATTTTTACATGTTGTCTCTACTCACAAATAATACTTGGTAGTTGAAGATATCTTTACTAACAAAAATTTTTTTAGTTTTTTATTTTATACTTGTTTATATTCTAAAAGGGATCGTCACCTATTATTAGATTCATTTCCTCTTCCAGAAATATTCAATTTTTAGTATTAGCACATTCTCGTTATCTATAAAATATTTTGTGATTTAATATTATATAAATAATTTGTGATTTAATATATATCTTTATTTTGTGATTTAACAACCAAATAATATTATAATTTCAAAAGTACTTATGTATGTCAAAATTTTTTATAGTTATTTCCCTATGGATGTGCACATGATAAGAAAAGTTTTATTTTATATAAAGTTCTAGTTGAGGGCGACAAGTGTTTTATTTTTGTAATGCATATAGTTATTTAATTAAAGCTATAAAACAATAAGTAATTATATCAATGAGACATTTTTCAATTTCTGTTGATATACTATTTTATCTTTATATTTAAACTTGAACAATAAAATCTATCATTTTTCAGAAATTTTTATTATTTATTTATATTATTTATTTTAATTTTATTTTACACAAAATTTTTTAAATATTGTCCTGGCTCAATAGAGATTGGATTTTTATTTATGTTTTTTAAACTTAACTTACTTTTATTGTTCTTGCTAACAATTTGATTTTGTCCCCACTTTCTTCCAAATTTGATGTCGGGTTCCAATTAATAGGTTCCCGTTTTGTTGTTTGATATTTTTGTTGTTTTTTTGCTACGAAGTCGTTGTCGGGGCTCCAGATATTAAAAAACGCAAATTAATGTGTTTATTGATAGAAGTAGAATTTAACGAAGATAATAATTTCAATTAAATCTTTTATTGTAAACCCATAAACTTGAGTATTTAACCGAAAAAAACAATGAAAATGTGAACGAAATTTAAATGTGAAATCAATTTAAATCGCGAGAGTGATAAAATGATAATGTTCTTATGTCGGGTCAGGATCACCCGGTCAAGAGAAAAGTTTTTTTTCTTATATTCTAAATAAAATTAATTTATAATATAATTTCGCAAAAACATTTGAAAAATTCTTTTGTTGCGGGATTTGTTGAGGGAAAATTTTTTTGTTGCGGATTTTTTACGTTGCGAGATTAGGTCACGAAAATCTTTCAATAGTCTTTCAATAAGAGTCTCACTATTTTATATTATAATGGAAAAATATTTTTTATGATTACTAAATAAATTTTACAATGAAGAAAATTTTCCACAAAATGTTAATATCGGTCAAACTTAATTTAAATATTTGAAAATTATTATAATTCGTTAATAATAATTTTAAAACAATAATAATTAATTTGTCAGTTTATATTTTGGTTATATTTTTATAATTTAAGTTATAATTAAAAATATGTGCCATTTTTACTTACTCTATTTTGTGATCTAATTTCCATGTCATTATAATATAACATTTTGATAACATTTGATTTTTTTAAATGTATATTTATTAATTAATAGGAATTTAAATTCAATTATTAAAATTTTATTTAATTAATATAAAAAATTTTCTTGATTTATAGTCTCAAATTTGTTCTGTATATTCTTTTGAACTTTTTAATTTTTTTGTATGAGCACTCAAATTGTGATCACACTCTCCTATTCAAGGCCATATACTCCATAAATTGAAAAAACTCTTAGAAAATTTGCATGGCATTTTAAAGGTATGAATTTAAATGTTAATTAAAATTTAGCACATTTAATTTATCCAACTATTGTAGCAATAGACAAATAATTCCAAAATTTAACAAATTTTTCCAATATAATTTTGATTCTTTAAAAACTTAAACATATTTTTTGTTATTAATTTAATTTTGTTATACATATTTTTAAAAGAATTTTGGAAATTAAAATATTTTTTTTCTTATCTAATTTATTTTTTAAAAACTGTAATTTTATTTCAAAATTTAATCTTTTTAATATATAATATGAATGAATTAATGATTATTATTAATTTTTTTATAAAAAATATAATAGGCTAAAGAATTCTAGAAAATATCTTCTCGTTGATGTATTTATTAGCAGTTAGTTCCTATATTTTTACTTTTTGTCCGATGTAACCTCTCTTTTTAAACATTTATTTTATTAAGGGCAACCCAGCCATTTTGCATGAATATTTTATGAAATTAGTAAAAATGTGAGCACTGAACTGATAGTATGTCTCGCTTAAAATTCTCTCGATAACTTTACAATTAGATTATTAATCCTTTATTAATCCTCCTTATAGAATCCTTTGATTTGTACTTATCACATGTTTACATTTCATTATCGATAACCATATTTATTTAATTTTATGATTAATTTATAAATTTTTTTATTTAATCTATAATAAATTCTTATCACAAATGCAATTCTGGATCTTTTGGCATGTCTTTGATTATAAATTTCGAGCAAATTTAATTTAACATAATACATATGATTAAATAATTATGTATATATGTATAATTTACTATTATCATTAATTACTATTATTAATTAATTGTTTTAAATTAGCGTATTTTATGTTATATTAATTATATTATTGCTGATAAACCCTTCGAAGAAAGAGAGTCTGTTTCTCATAATTAATTTTTAATTTTTTCCATCATTTATTTTGTAATTTAACAAAATTTTCCTTTGTTTATTCTAAAGAATTATTATATTTAATTTTTTCAATTTTCAGTTTCAAATTTTCATTTTTTTCAATTTTCAGTTAACTGATTCAAAAATGTATAACATATTTTCATTTAATATATTAATTTATAATTTTATCAATAAATTTTTATTTCAAAATTAAAATTTTGTAGTCTAATTGTTGAATTTAATTTTAATTCGAGGAAATAATTTTAATTATTTAATTTCTTTTAATTTATAATTTTTATATTAAAAAAATATACATATTTGTATTTATACAATCAGTATTACATAAATTGAACTTTGATTCGTCACTCCAAATTACATTACCCCATTGTTCAGATGTCCAGCCAAGTCTTTTAATTTATAATTTTTTACAAAAAAGTTAAAGAACCCAAAGTTCATTATTTTCATTTTTAAATAAAACAACAATATTATAATCTAATTTAAATAAAAATTATTAAACAATTTTAAATTGGAGAGTTACGTTTTCTGTAAATTTGCAATATTTTTGCAAAATTGTTCTCTTATAATTATTTATCCATTTAACAATTGTATAAATTTTTCAATAATTGGAGAAATGTTGGAATTAGCTTGAGAGCGTTTTCCTGTCATTTTTACCCAAGTTATTGTCAAAGAGCCAAAAAAGTTTTTTTAAATAGATCAAAAATAAATAAATTATATAAATTAAAAGTCAAGACAGGAAAAACACGAAAAACGTATATATAATAAAAACAATTTTTCAAAAAAACAATAAAAGCAAACAAAAAACAATTATTCAAAAACAATTCTCCCGACAATTTTTTCTCACTATTTTTTATTATGTATAATGAAAAATATTTTTTATGATTACTAGATAAATTTTGCAATGGAAAATTTACCACAAACTGTTAAATATCGGTTAAAATTTTTAATTTATTATGATCTTTAATAATAACTCTTAAATTTTTAATAATTTACTTTATCAATTTTTATGTTGATTATATCGAATTTTGTAATTTTTATAATTCAAATATAATTAAAATAAAATTTTTTATGTGAATCCCTACAATTTTTTCTCATTATTTTTTATTATGATTGAAAAATATTTTAATTACTAAATTAATTTTCTAATGATTTACATTTTCTCCATTCATACAAAGCTGTCTTTAAATTTATCACTATAATTATAAAATTTATTACACACAATTTTAATTTATTGATAAATCTTGTTAATTTTGTGTCTAAATATTACAAGTTAATTTGTAATAATAACCCAGAAACCCAAAAATTAAAATCAAAAACAAATTAAAAATAATTTTATTAATTGAAACTAAATTATATAAAAATAATATTTTTGTATGTTGAAAAATAATAGAGAATTTAATAGAACATTTTCAATAGAATGAAAATAGAATATTTTCAATAGAATATTTTCTTTTTCTTGGCCATTCTTTCTTAGATAGGCGGGCGGATTTGAGTTGATAATTAGAGCTAGTAATGTGTGAGGCGGAGTCTAAGAGAAAAAAATAAAATTAAACAATTTATTTATTAAAATAAATCAAGTAGGAATACTTGACATTTTGATTTAATTGCTTTAATATATGATAATTTTTTCACATTAGCTTTAAAACCAATAAATTTTCACTTTTTACTTTAGTTATATTAATGATATATTTGGGATTATTTTTAAAATTATAATTAGAAATCAATCAAAATTTATTTTTTCAACTTTATTGTTGAAATTCAGTTTATAATCAAAGATTATACTAAAAATTCATCAATAAAATCTATCATTTTTTAGAAAACAAATTTGTTACTGAATTTCTCAATAATTAGACAAATTTATTTTTAAATAAGCGGTGCAGCAACAGGTGGATTCTGTTTGTATTTTCAGAATAGTTCAAATTTATGATTAAAATTAATGTTTTTATTCGTCTATGCTAATCAAATTGTTTTACTTGTAAATAGCTCGTTTTAGTTTGTCGCTTTGAATATTCTTTTATAAGAAATGTATATTCGATTTATTCTGAAATGTATATTCGATATTAAAGTTTAACAATTCTTATATTATATATTACTGTTTGTTTAAAGATGGAGCAATTTATATTATATTAATTTAATTTCATTATATTTCATGATTTAAACTCATTCAGTGATAATTCATATTTTAATTTAACAATCTATTATAATAATGACAAGTGTATTCTGAATTATTCCGAAAGCTATTTTAATTTTTTATAATTTTAGATTAATTTTATCTTATTTGTAATTTTTCTTTAGAACCGATAATTTTCTTTATGAAAAAGGATTTATTTCTCCAAACCCAAATTTTATATTTTGTTCGATCCTCAGTTCCTTTTTCCCATAATAGTAAAAAGTTTTCGGCGAACTTGTTTATAAATATTTCATCATAATTTCATCAATTTTCATTTATTTATTTATTATTATTAAAACATAAGTTTATATAAAATAAGCGGCGCTGCAACATTCCCGAGGCAAACAAAAACAACAAAAATTTATTTAAAAAAAATTTCTAATTAAATTTTAAATATAGTCATTTTAGTATCTTTGTGCAAAATTTGTTTTTCACCCTTTTCTATAGTAAAGCTTAGGAATAGCCACTAAAAATTGAATTTTTGGTATTTTGTAGCCTTTGGGCAGGCTTGGAAACGTCTCGATTCATCTATTTCTTCATTGTAATCCAATTCTTCTAATTCAACTTCTTCACAACAATCTATTAAATGTTCACTATAATGTAATAATATTCTTCAACACTTTATTATAATTCAAAATTTCTATTATTAATTTATCTTCTTATTTTAAATGTAGTTGATTATTCAATTTAAATTGATTTTATTAATATATTTATTATTTTAAAATTGATCACAAAATTTCTTTACCAATTATCTTGACTAAACTTTGTGTATAATAAACGATAAATTTTAGATTGTACATAATCTCTAAATATGTATATTAGGGTTGGTCCCCGACGGGGGGGGGAGGGCCACGGGGAAAATTTTCGGGGAGGCAGCGCCACGGGGGGGGGGACGGGGACGGGGAAAATTTTTTCATTTTTTACGGGGGGGGGGGACGGGGACGGGGAATTTTCAAAAAATCGCCCAAATTCCCCGACTTTCGGGGACGGGGACGGGGACCAACCCTAATATTTACCTATATAAAATACGGAGAGATTAACACATCAAATTTACATATTTATTTGATTACACAATTTTAATTTATTGATAAATTTTGTTAATTATGATTTATTTGCTTTATTATCATGATAATTTTTTCACATTAGATTTAAAACCAACTAAATTTTCACTTTTTACTTTAGTTATATTAATGATATATTTGGGATTCTTTCTAAAATTATAATTAGAAAACAATCAAAATTATATTTTTTCAATTTTATTGTTGAAATTCGGTTTATAATGAAAGATTATACTAAAATTTGAACGATAAAATTTATCATTTTTTAGAGAACATATTTGTTACTAAATTAGCCAATAATTAGACTAATTAAAATTTTTGAGACTTCTTTCCATTTAAAGTGTCTCCTTTAAATAAAGACAAGCGCCTTAGCCACTCAACCAACCGCCTATTTAATTATTTTTGAAAGAAAATGTATTTCTCTTACTGAGTAAAAGAAATATCAAGTGAAAGAAAATATTTTTAGTTATGCATAAAAATTTCGGGGAGAGCTCGGGGAAAATTCTGCCACGGGGGGGGACGGGGACGGGGAAAATTTTTTATTTTTTCACGGGGGGGGGGGGGGACGGGGACGGGGAATTTTCAAAAAATCGCCCAAATTCCCCGACTTTCGGGGACGGGGACGGGGACGGGGACCAACCCTAATGTATATCATCCAATTTTAATTTTATTCTTAATTTTAAATCATTTAATAGTAAAAATTGAACAAAAATTAATTTTTCTAATTTTCTATCAGTAGACAACGTGAACAATTCCGTTTCCATTGAGGTTAAGCTAAATTGTTTTATTTGTCTTTATTATAATCACAGAGTTCAGTATTTTAATTTATAAAATTTTTAACTAGCGGATCAAATACTATTTATGTTATATAAATTTTTAAAATATTCTTCTAAAGAACAAGAAGATAGAATAGAGGCAACTTTATATTTTCCTTCACCCTACAATAATAATTTAATTATATCAATTAAAATTATTCTCATATTCAAGATTATTTTTATTTATTTTTCTTTATTTTGATTTAAAGAAATTATTGACCGACTATTACTATCCAAATCAAACTTTTATAATCACAGAGTTATTTTGTAGATTAATATTCGAATTTATTTTCAATTATTTAAAAATTTTTTAATCTTATTTAATTTGTTATAATATAAAACATCTTAAAGTTGAACAAAATCAAGAAGCTATATAAATATTTTTTGTTGAAATTTTTTCGCCTTCAGCGAGCATCACCGGATAAAATTTTCAGTTGGGAAATTATGCAATTTCTCTCCCATACAATTAAAAATATAAAAGTCGATGATGAAGACTTTAATTAAATTTTAAGATATTACAATAAGTTTCTAGCTTTGGTAGTTATTTTTATAAAATTAAACAAAATTTTCATATAGAATTGCATCTTTTTTTTCACGATACTTTTTTTTTCATGTTTTTTATTGTTTTAATTTTTATTTTTAAATAAAAAATTAAATTCTGGATCATATAACAACGGGCTACATGTTTAAAGAGATTTTTCTTAATTGTTTGATTTTTTATGCTTAGAATGATTTTTAATTTAATTCGGTAATATAGAATTTACTAAGATCTGCTTTGTATGAGCGTTTAATATGAGTGTTTAATTAATACAAATATAATTCGTTGTTATAAATAATAATTTTTCTCAATTATTATCTAACTGTTTTGATAATATTACAATATTATATTTATTAAAATAATGTTATCATGCTCATTTTTACAACTGATATATAATATCATTTTTTAAATATATATATTCTATGGTATTTAGATCATTTATTTTTTTGTCAATAATAAATTAACAAGTTTCAATCTTTTTATTTTTGTTAACTTCTTCAATAAAAATGTTTTTTACTAAATTCTATTTTTATTTTATTCCTTTGTAGTATATTAGATCTTTTACTTAAAATATAATTTATGAAACATTAATTTATCATTTTGAAACACTACTTCTCGGTTTTCAATAATTTTAAAAATAAAACGAATATTATTTGTTACCTTGTGTAATTAAACCTTTTACAAAAAATGTGATCCAAATAATGAATGAGTGAAATGTTGTTATTCGAAATTTTTATCAGATTTCATACATTAATTTTAATAAATATACAAGAATTGTTTTTAGAAGGAATTTTAAAAATTTTAGAACAATTGTAAAAAGAAAATACATTTTTTTGTTTAAATTTTTATTTGCAAGATGAAGATTTATATGTATTTTTAAAAAAAAAGGAGTGTTTACAGCAAGAAATATTTGATGAATAATAGAATAAGAGAGAGAAATGTTTTTGAAAATGTCCGATTTTTTCCCGAAGGACACTTGCTATGCAACGTGTGTGTAGTAGTCGAGGTTGGCAAAAATTCTATTTTTGCAATGAATTTAGCTATGTAATTAAAGCTACACAAAATGAGAAAACAAATCTTTCCAATTGCTGTCACCTAATATTCTTTTAATTTTTGCGGAAGCATATTTTTTCGATAACAATTAAACAGAAATTTTGTTTATTTTTTAATTTAAAGTACAAATCTAATTACTTTGTAATTTTAAGTTTTTGTTATATTTATTTAATCAATTTTTAACTTAAGCTTGGTTTATTTGACCTAATTATAGTAGGCTTGGCTTGCTTTTTTCCCCTCAAACACAAACAAAATAAGCAAGTGCTTTTGCACAAGAAATTTATTATTTAATTAAGAGAAAAATATATGTATAAAAGTGATGAGAGAAAATCAATAGGATAAATTTTATTCTTTTAATGTGCGTTCTTATTTGTCTGTGATGTGATTTGACAATTCTGTGATTGGCTAAAATTAAAAAGATTTAATAATTTTCATTAATCAAAATTCGCTAGATAGCGACAATATTTAATTAATATTAATAATATTTAAGTTTTAAGTTCTTTTAATTTATAATTTTTGATAGTAAAAAATTATACATATTTGTATTTATATTCATGTATAGTTCTTTAATTCTTTCTTCTTTTTTGTTTCTAATATTGCATTAAGGTATTTTAATAAAAAAATTTTTTGTTTTACTAAAAATTCAAAAATCTAATTTGATATCTTTTTACTCTTTTTTAAAATTTTTTCCATTTTCGATTCCAATTTCTTCTTCTCTTTGCAAATCAACTGTATTCTCGTTGTATTGAAAAAAATTGTGTAATTTACCCTTTAGAAAATTGTTTTTTTACTTTAAATTTATTTTATAATAAAATTGTACTAAATTTATTTTTTAGTACAATTAAATTTATTTTTTTTATATTTCATATTTTGAATTTATTTATATTTTTTATAATTTATTACCAACTAAATTTATTTTTTTACTTTGGTTATTCTATCAAAACATTTGGGATTCATTTTAACATTATAATTATAAATCAATCAAAATATTTTTCACTAATTTTTGATCTTTATTGTTGAAATTGTGTTTATACTTCAATTTTATCTCAAACTTGAACAATAAAATTCATCATTATTTAGAAACATATGTGTTACTAAATTTCTCAATAATTTGCCTTATCAGGATGTAATTTATCAAGACATCTTCTAGCCACTTTCTTCACTAAAATTTAGTTATTTTTAAAATTCTGTTTTAACATACATTCATCCCACGAATTATGAGATTTTTATTTTTTAGTAAAACAATAATATTATAATCCTATTTAAATAAGAATATTTTCTTAATTTAAAGCTTAAACATATGCATATATTAAAGAAATTTATGTTAACTATCATTTTTAATAATTATTAAACATCAGATTGGAGGGTTTTTTTTCGTAAATTGACTATATTTTTTCAAGATTTTCTTTCATTAATATTTAATCATTTAACAATTGTAGTTTTATTTAAAAAAACTTTTTTTTAATATATTTTTAAGTATGCTCATTCGGCATATTTGACGACATCCGCTTGCGATAAATTCGTCATTAACAGCCTTTTCTATGTAATATAATGGTGGAGGTGATCCACCTTTACTCAATCTATATACTCTGCGATTATTTATATTAACATATTTTTTATTTATTTATGACTTCCGTAACATGAAAAGTAAGGAATTTTATTGGATACAAAAATTTATACAAGATTTTGATTTAAAATATATAATAATTTAATTTTTATATTCTACCACAAGTTTTATTTAAATTGAAATGATTATTTTAGAATAATTTTTACTTTTTAAGCATTAAAAATTGTAAAAAATTTAATTGAAAATATTTCATATAACTATATTTATTTATTTAAATAAACTATATTGCTAAACGAATATTTAACTCATACTTTTTGTTAAGTAAATTATTTCCTAGTCGAGAAGATAGAAGCAGTATACCTTCTAAAAAATGTTAGTTATAAAGGAGACGTAAAAATTTTACCCAAAAACTTTGCATTTTTTAAAGATAAATTTTGTATTATTCTGTATATTTTTAAATGTTTTTGTATGATTATGTAATCTGAAACGTTCATGTATTTTTTGGTTACGCCGACGTATTTTAAATCCGTTGGCGTCGAGCCTCCTCTAATTAAATAAATCTAAATAATGTATTATGGATTTTATGAAAATTTATAAAAGTTTACCAAGTGTTGACCCGGAGTAGCAGAATCTATTCATAAAAATTTTATTTTTAACCCAAGTCTTCTGCAATACTTTACATAATTTAACACATACTTTCATTAAAATAATTTATTAATAAATTTATAAAGAATGATGACTCAATTTAATTTAACGAAATTTCTAATTTATTTTTTTTTCATAACATTTGACAATTTGCTGTTAATTACTTTTTTTGTTGTTTTATTTTTTTATTTCCATCAGATAATTTTTTATTTAAAATTTATTTTTCATGTGTCTGATTAATTTAATACAATAAAGTGATTCAAAAATTTAATAATCTTTATTTTTTTACTTAGTTCTTGCTCTTTTCTTTGTTAATTTCACTTTAACACTGAATTATAAACAGATTAAACACGTTGCGCAGTTCTTTGTATCCTTTCTTAAAATTTTAATTTTTAATTTATCTGTTTAATCACATATTATCTTTAAACTTATTAATATTATCTTGCTCGTTTTTTAACATAAAAGTAAAATTCAAATATATTTTATGCTATTTTAGATTTTTTGACAAATAATTTAGTATTATACATACATATTACGCAAACTATACTTTTATTTGACTATCTAAATTAATTTCATTTTATATATTTAACTTTGACTTCCATACAAATCAATAGAAATGAAATGATACTCTATACTTTGATTTAAAATGTATTTATCTAAATAGAATTACAATAGTTCTTAATTAATTATTAAAGCAAATACTATTTATGAAAATATAATATTTTTTTATTAAATTATTAAATGGACATATTTTTGAATTGCTGGACTATTGTAAGATTGTTGCGGAAATTCATGGTAAATTGCTGAATTGTTGGACAACATTTTTTATCAGAAATGCATTATATATTAAAAATTACTTATAACGTTATTATCTACATATAATTTAAAATTTTCTTTATGTCATTGTAAAAATTTTATTACATATTTATAGTAGGCAAATAATTTATTAATGGTAATTTTTTAATAGATTAATTTATTTGTTTAGCTAGTTTAAGAAATGTAACACTTGTTTCACAGTAAGGTATAACATTTTTCATAAATTCCCGTTTTATTTGAATCAGGATAATAAAATAAATTATAATAATTTTTTTCACAATTATGTATTTAAATATTTTATTTTGTTTATTTTTTTAGAAGGTGAGAAATTTATACAAAAGCTGATCAGGTTGACTGGCAGAGAGGTTAACAACTCAAATTAATTTATTCATTATTTAATACAATTTTTGTAGTAAATAAATGTGGCATTGCTTAATTATTTAAATTTATTTTTACATTTATTTAAATGTTTTTAAAAAATATAAATTACATACTTAATTGCTTTGTAGCAAAATTAATATACTATTCTATAAACTTTCAGTAATTTCAATATACTTGTTCTATGTAAAAAGTTTACACCTTCTTTATTTTTAAAAGATTAATCTTTTGTTATTTTCGAATCATTAAACTTTTTATAATCCGAACACGATCAAGCACATCCTGAATTTAAAAAAATAAAAAAAACCAAAGTTATAGAGGTTCGAAAATTTGAGTCTGGGGAGCGAGGGAGAGGGAGTCCATTATTTTATTATGTCGTATAATTTAATGAAATTTGCTTTCAAGATCAATTTTTTTCTTAAAATTTATTTTATATCATTTATGATGAATTTTACAATAATTGAGTTTGACGGCCATTAATCTTTTTTATTTCATTGCTGTGTAAACATTTTATTAATTTTATAAATTTTAAATTTAATACTTTCTAAAAGACATTTTTAGCATTTTCTTCTTTTAATTTCCATTATTGTAAAAATAAAATTGGCATTTAAATTTCCATTCCGTTTTGAAGTTTATTTTGATGCTTCTTTCTGTTTGGCAGTGAATTAAAAAAATAATTTAAGGTTTATAAATGTTTCAATAATTCTTTTTATTGGGCCGATTCTTTTGCGAAGCTAATGAAAATATTTGGAGTTTCCGCCAAAAAATAGGCCCGAACTAGTTTTTTATTTATATAAAATAATGCGAAAAAGAGAGGAAATGCGCGTGCGCATTATATAAGTATATTTTATGCCATTTTATCTAACATCAAATTATGTTATTAAATAGTCAATTTCTCTATTATACATTCAATTCTGCTTCACATATAGTATTCACATTCGTGTATAATCTCGACGTTGTTTCAATTGCACAGAAAACTACATTTTTATATATTATAATAAATTATATATTATTATAATTAAAGAGTTATTTATTTTTACATTAAATTATTTTAAAATATATAAAATTATTTATATATTAAATTTTTTATATGACAATTTAACAATATATTATTATAATAATGACAAATATTTTTTAAATTATTCCGAAGGTTTAATTTTTTATAATTTTAGATAATTTGGTAATTTTTGACTGATAATAGTTTGGTAATTTTTGACTGGTAAAACGGGTAATTTTTCTATGAATATGTTTTTAAACTCAATTATTACTATTTTGTTCAGTCTGCAGTTCTTTTTTCCCAAAATAGTAAAACGATTATGGCGAATTTATTGCTAATATAGATTTTTGATAGAAAAAAACTTACTTATTTTTGCCAAGCCTTTTGCCACCCGACAAAATGCCACGCGACAAAATGATTCACAGTATATCGTTATTTTTCTTTATTTATGAAATTATTTTTAATTATATTAAAGTTGTAAATATTTTAAATTTTTAAAATCTATAAATTAAATTGACACCTCAAACTTCACTTGGGTAATTAAACCGTTTAAAATTAATAAATTAAATAAATTTAAATATTGATAAAATAACTAATTAAATAACATATTTATATAATATATTTTGAATATTAATATCATCTTTATATTATTTTATTTTTACATGTTTTCTCTACTCAAAAACATTAGATCATTTACATTGTTAAATGTAGGTATTCGAAATTTTTATCAGATTTTATACATCAATTTTAATAAATATACAAGAAGCGTGCCAGTATTTAAAAATTTATTAATTCGATTAAAAAATAAGTTTATATAAATTTTATATAATCTTTCTATCGTCTACTAATTTTATAAGAATTGTTTTCAATAATTTTTCCTTCCACAAGAAAATAACAAAATCATTAATCCTATTTAATGTCTTTGTTTTTCATTATAAGTACAAACATTGGTACTTTGTACCTTTAAATTATTTTTACATTTTCAATTAATGTTAATTAAATTTATATATTTTTTAAATATTTTCGACCTTTCAAAATTTTCATTTTATGTATAATTTTCATTTTATGCAAAATTTTCATTTTACTTAAAAAAATTTTACATACTTTAATTAAATTTCATTTCATCAATTTAAATAAGTACATAAAAATACAAAAATTGTTAGTATCTAAAAATTTGTTGATTAAATCAGATAAAATACTAATGTTGGTAGTGACTTAAAAAAATTTTTTATAATCTTTCAATTTTCTCCAAATTTTTAAATTATTCTAAACTTGTATTTCATTTTATTTTTAAAATGGCATTTTCATTAAGATTTTCTGATTAACTAAATTATAAAATTCATAACAATTTTTATTTAATCATAAAATTTAACTCAATTTTACTCAAAATATAATTTTAATAAAAATTCTATTAATAAATATCAATGTTATGTCTTTCTCGATTATTTGATATGGCTGTTGCACAGTCGAAAATTCTGTACAAGACGATCATACAACCAATGACTTTGATCGTTTCTTAAAAGCGTAAAATATAATTGTTCTATCAATATATTTATTATTTTAAGACTAATTACAACATTCGCTAATTGTCATATACATACTTCGCACTTGTAATAATTAAATATATTTTATATTTTTATTTTCATTTCTACCAGGGCTGGGCGATTTCGCATTTTCGCGTTTCGCATCTTTCGCATTTTTCATCATTTTTGAGCGCGAAAAGTTTTCATTTAGTATTTTTTAGATATTTTGACATAAAATTTTTTTAAAGGAAAAGTGAAGAAATATTTATAATCTTTTCCAGCATTAATTTTGTTGGTCTATGGTGTAGTGGTTAAGTTTACTGACTTCGCTCACTTTTATGTTTTTGGGGCCGGGTTCGAATCCAGACATGGTAAATAAAATTAAACAATTTTTCCTTCCAAAAATAAATCTTTTTGGACTTTGATTTTGATTTTAAATCTGTAAATTTATTTTTTTAATACATATGTTAAACCTGAAAAAATTTAAAAATTTTGATTTAGTAATGAATTTTCCAAAATTTTCGCCTGCTGCGCAGAGAATAAAAGAAATCTGACTTAAGGACCTCCGAAATTCTCAAAATTTTCGCCTGCGGCGCAGGAAAGGATTTGAGATTAGGAGGGATATCTGGAGATTAAGATGTGAAAAGTTCGATGGAAAAGGAAATCCCTTTTGATCCCTTTATATCTCGACCAAATCCCTCAAAATTTCCGTTAAGTTCTAATCACAGATTTCTTTATTTACAGGACTGCAGGCGAAAATTTTAAAAAATATTTGGAAAGATTAGAATTTTTAACAAATTTCGCATTTTCGCGTTTCGCATCTTTCGCATTTTTCACATTTTTTGGCGCGAAAAGTTTCGCATTCCGCATTTCGCTTTTTATTTTTTTAAAAAAAGTTTCGCATTCCGCATTTCGCTTTTTATTTTTTGATTTCGCCCAGCCCTGATTTCTACATAAATATTTTTGTTCATCTTGCTAAACATATTTTTTATTTCTGAACAACTCATTTTAGTTTTAGGAATCTTTTATAGTATTTATCATACAGTATTATTTTAAATTTTTATAAAATTCAAAAAATCATAAATCTAAAATCTTTTTAATTAAAAATTAAAAAATAAACAAAAAACCTCCTTTCTTCTTTGTCTCGGATGCTTTTTGTGTCCGATTTAACTGTTTTCTCTTTTGATTCTTCTTGCTTCATGGCCATGTACGCATGTTTCTTTAGTGTATGAAGTAAGTTTTTTTGTAAATTTGCAATATTTTTTTCTTAAATTATTATTCAATCTTTTAACAATTATATAAAATTTTATCTCAACGATATTTGTGCTTATCTCAGATCGAGTGATGCATGATTCAGACGTGCTCATTTTAAAACTAATGTCTTTTCGGATATATTTTATTTATTTATTACTTTTCCGTAAAAGTTAGATGTTATAGAATTTGATATGTTGCAAGAACTTGATATATGATTTGGATTTAAAATATTCAAAATTAATTTGTACATTTCACCACAAATTTTATTTAATTTGAAATGATTAGTTTTAAATAATTTTTACTTTTTTAAGCAATAAATATTGTAAAAAATTTAATAAAAAATATTTCATATAACTTCATTTAATTATTTAAATAAAATAAAACAAAATTAAAATATATAAATTTATCAATAGATACTTTTAAAGCAGGTTCTTTTTCAATTGGATAAGGAATTAATTTTTAAAAAGAAATATTCAATTTTCTTATTATCATAACGTTTTATACCAAAGTAAAAATGGTTTTCTTCAAGATTTTTTATAAAGCGGTTTATAAACCGCTTTATTTTTATAAAGCGGTTTATAATAAAAATAATTGATCTCAAACTTCTTCAAAAATTTATTAAAAATTAAATTTTCTTAAATTTGAGTAATCAAAAAAAAATACAATTCTTTATTTCAAATTTTTATTTTTTATCTATTATATTAATTTAATATTTATAATGCTAAAATAGTAGTCCATATCGAATAGAGTAAATAGGTATACCGTGATTTATGGCATTTCTATTTTTCTAAAGAACAAGAAGGTCGCATATAGGCAACTAAGTATTTTCCACCGCTCTACGATAAGTATTTAATTAAATTAATTAATTTTATTTTCATATTCAAAATTATTTTTATTTTTTCCTTTATTAGATAACTTTTAGTTTATTACATAGGTCATGCAATATTGTTTCAATATTGTTTAGGATCAGCTGCTTCTTTTTCCATGTTCATGTCTTAATTGCATTTTTATTTTTAAATAAAAAATATTAAGTTCTATAGCAACGTTCTGCATGTTTTAAGGGATTTTTTCAATTGTTATGATTTTTCAATTTTAAAAAGTTTTTACTAATTTAATTAGTATAGAATCTATTAAGATGTGCTTTTTATCAGTGTTGTAATTTGTTGTTAAAAATAATAATTTTTGTTTAATTATTTTTAAATATATTATTTTTAAATATATTAAATATTGTAAAAAAATTTAATTAAAAATATGTTATATACCTAACTAATTTATTTATTTAAATAAAATAATTAGTTAAATTATTTAAATAATTATTTAAATGAAATTAATTATTTAAATTAAATAATTCATAGTTAAAATATATAATTTATTAATAATACATTCAAAATCGGTGTTTGGTCAATTGGATAAGAAATATTTATTAAAATATATATTCAATTTTCTTATTATCTAATATCTTATATTAAAGTAAAAAAGATTTTCGTCAAGGTTTTTTATAAATCGGTCAAATCTTTTAGTACTCGTAGTTGGAGAGTACTAAAAGATTTTTAGTTACTCGTAGTTAATTAATACTCGTAGTTGTTGTAGCACCCCTCAATGTTGAAGCATTAACATTAGATTGTGTAACAAGCCATTCTTCAAAAAGACATCGTTTTCTTCGTTATTCTTCTTCATAATGCGTTGAATGTATTTGATGGGCCTGATTATTAACCTGACTAGTGGATTGTTTTTGTATTTAAACAGACTAATCAAATATTGCCTTAGTTTTTTCGGTATAATCGCCACAGTTATTTCAATTCCATAGAAGACTACATTTTTATAATTCAATAGTTTTATTTTAAATTTTTATAACATTCAAAAAATAATTAATCTAAAATCTTTAGATAAAATAAATATGAGTTAGAATATACTTTTTAATTACATACATATCAGGGGTGGAGCTCGTGCCACAAAATACGAGACACGAGATTCACGAGATACGAGATTCTCAAAAAAATACGAGAACGAGATAAAACGAGATACGAGATCTCTCAAAAAATACAAGATTTCACGAGATACGAGACCACGAGATACGAGATATTAAGTATTTTTTCAAAATTATTCACAGCTAAAATTGTAAAGCCGAAAATATACGGGTTTGAATGGATAATAATTACAGGTGGATTATGAAGGATATTGGGGGAATTAGAGGATCAAGGTGATTTATTGAGATATCGGTGATTACGGAGAATATTATGGAGTTCGGAAGGATCAAGGAGAGTTAAAGAAACATACGGAGAATATTATGGATTATTAAATATTTTAGAAAATTAGGAGAATGAACAAGTAAATGAACACTATAAGGGAAAAGGGTAGTTTATATAATCTTGTGTCAAGAAAAGGGGAGATACAAAACAGTAAAAGGAAAATGACAAAATCAACAAGGGTCAATTTATGTTGGTCTATTTTTCAGAAAGACAATAAATTTTTATTATAACACAAATCTTTTTTATTTTTTTCGATTTATCTATACTTTTTATGATGACTTAAAAATTAAACATAAAATTACTTTATAAACATATCGTTTAAAAATTTATTTTTTATAATATCATATCAAAGTTAGCATATTCTATATTAAAAAACACAGATTTATAAATTTTTGTTATACGTTTTTTGCAATTACATAATCCTCAATTTTATCTTTAAGTAAATCAAATAAATTTAATTTGATAATTTTTAATTTAATTAAAATTTAGATATTAAGCATTAAATTTATTAAAAATGTATTTTATCTTAAATTTTCTTTTATAATTTTTTGTTTATATTTTAAAAATCAACTCAATATTATGGTCAAAATCTCACCAGCCTCACTAGCCTCAAAACCTCACCATTTTTGTTTTTAAACCATATCAAAATTACTAATTCGCAATTTTTTATTTGAATTGTATTATTTGCCGTGGTAATACGGAGTGTCTTCGTAAGAACTTAATTTTAAAATTTTTTGATTTAAAAAATAATTTTAATTATATTTAATTATTTTTAATTATTAAAAAAATAATTTCAATATATTGTTAACATGAACTACGATTATAGTTTTATTATAAATTTATGTATTTTTAATAATAATATAAATTTATTTAAAATAAACACAAAATAATTCTTTACACTATTTGTATAGTTTAAAGAGATTTTTATACCTTCTGCAAATAGTTGGCTAAGTTCATTATACAAAAGTTTTTATAAAGATTCTATTCATATTTGTTATGTATAGTTTTAGTGTATTATTTAAACTTATTTGATGCAATTTATATTTTAATTTAACAAACATTAGTCTAAAATAATAATATTTTCGACTTCCAAACCACTTTTATGTAGACACATCTTTAAATGATGTATTAAAATAAATAATTAATTAATAAATTATTTGATTAAATTTAAATAATTAATCAATTTTTATATTTATTTTATTTATATAGTGCGTATCCATTTTATTGCTACAGATATGTATATTATTTTTGTAGTTTTATTCCTTTTATAATTTTATGTTATTTTAATTTTTTGAAGAAATATAACGTAAGGTAATATATAATATAATAAAATATAATATAAGCCATATGGAGCACCAGAAATGAGCACCAGAAATGAAGAATTCAATATTTTATTAAACTAATGTACTCATTTTGTATTTACACTTTATACAAGTAGATATTCCCCTTTAATTCGATCTACGATGTGAATATCGACCTTCTCCCCAATTGAGACGGCAATTGCTATTTTTGATTTTATTTTACACCAAATTATTTAAATATTTTTACACATTATCAAAACATTGTATATTGGCGTAATGTTGCGTTTTCTAAATTATTAAATCCTTAAGTGTAATGCTTGTTGATAACGCTTTTTTATATTTATTTGGAACAATTTAAGTTTTTATTTAATTATGTTTCCACCCGAGGATGTTTCCACTTGTTCTATTGTTGATAGCCATCTGAAACGTGCTAAATATAACCTAATATTTCAATGTACTATTTTATATTAGCTAAATTAACTATTTATTTATTTTGAATTATTTTCAATATTTTAATAAATTATTTATAATTTGTCTTGGCGAGATAATTTTATTGTTAATAAAATCATATCTTTTTAAATTTGTTTCAAAAAATTTAAATAAAATTTTTTTAAACCTACAATGATAACATTTATGGCTATGATATCCGCTAGGAATTTATCTCGAAATGCCTTGACCGGTGCTTCCTTTATGTGTCTTTATCTGTATAGAGTTAATAATTTTTACTTAAACATAAAGATATTAACTATGTATAAAATATATTTTTAAATAGGCCATTGGAATTGTTTTTATAGTAATTATGTGATTTCTAGTTAAGTTTAGTTCAATAAATAAATCCGTTCAATTAATATCTAATTTAATTATTTTTCATTTTTATAAATTATAATATTAAGATATTAAAATATAAATATATATCGAATATTTTATTTTAATGATTTTATTCACTAATGCTTACTAATCACAACTTCACTGTAAACTATGTATTAGTGTTCAACTTTCTCATTCAAATAAGAAAATTAGTGAAAATTTACGAAAAAGATATCATTCTCATAAACCCATCTATTATAATTTGTAATTTCTTTTTATAATTCTTCAAAATTTTTTTTAAAATCCTTCAACAACAAAAATTACTCAAAAGTTTTTAAAAAATTCTTTAACAAAAAAAATTTCTTCAAAAATATTTTAAATTTATATTAGAGCCCGGCTCGATACGATTTTTCATCGATAATTATCGATATTTTTCGATATTTTTTTTCGATATTATCGAAAAAATATCGACCGACAAAATTTTGACTTTTTCGATATTTTTCGGTATTCGATATTTTTTCGATATTTATCGAAAAATATCGACCGACAAAATTTAAAAATCGAAACAATCGACCGACCAAATTACAAAAAATCGAAAAAAATATCGAACGTCATTTTTGAATAAAATATTAATTTTTGGCGCCAAAAAGGCTGCTTATTTGTTTATTTTAGTTAACATTTTGAAATTTCTGTTTACATTTATTTTTTGCTTAATACTTTATGTTTTAGTCTTGTTTTTAAAATATCTTTTAAATAAATGCCATCGGGAAGTATAATTTGGCAAATAGGCCTTTACAAAAAAGTCAATAAAGATGAGGCTGAATGTCTTGAGTGCAATAAGATAATTAAATGTCAACAAAGCAGCACAACAAATTTAATAAGTCATCTCAAATGCAAACACAAAAACAGCGATTTTCAAACGAAATTTGAAGCATTGACTAAACAAAAAGAAGGTGAGAAGGGATCAATAGAAAACCATATTATTACAGGAAGTGGTATAAAATTTTAATTTATATTTTTTCAACATTTTTTAAGGTGGAATTTCATCATTTGATAAAATTTCATCATTTGAAAAAATCATTGAAAAAATTTCATCATTTGAAAAAAAACCTTTGGAAGAATTAACTAAACTTTTTTGCTGTCAAACTGCTTCAATTTCTGTCAAATATCCTTATGCAAAATTAGTAATTCAAAAATTGTCACTTCTACAATTTGAAAATTCTGATGTAAATAAAATAAGAGATCAAATAATTTCTGGCTTGAGGACAAAATTTTTTGTTTATAAGGAAGACAGGTTTGTAAGAATAAATAAATTAGTATATAATAACTTTAGTGATCATCAATTAGCAATGTTTTTCGACCCAAGGTTCAAGGATAAGATGGCTGAATTTCCTGAATTTTTGCGGTACATAATTGAAAAAATAAAATTAATTATTTCATATTTTAGTCGTCGAGTCTTTTTACATTTTGATGGAATGCCTGAAACGACAATAGATGAAGATCAAATTTTACCAATTTCTCCAATTAGCAAAAAACCTAAAGGATTGTTAGATTTTTTTAATGAAGCTCTTGCTGGTTCTTCAAATGATGAAACAATAAGTGGGGGTTCTATTGAATTTTTTTATTAATTTAATATTTAGGACGACCAGATATTGAAAAGGAAGTTACAGATTATTGCACTTTAAATTTGATTCAATCAAATGAAGATCCTTTAGATTTTTGGAGGTTAAGGGCTAAAGATTTTCCACGTTAGTATAAAAAATTTTCCTTTTAATAATTTTTAATTTAGTTTTATCTAAAGAAGCACAGAAATTTCTTTGTATTCCTGCGAGTAGCATTGCATCCGAACAGTTATTTTCTACTGCCAGAGATACTTATACTTATCGTCGTAGAAGTCTTAATCCCCGAAAGGCCGAGATGCTAATATTTCTGAACAGAAATCTTCCAATACTTAATTATAAATATTGATTAAATATTTTGCTTATAAAGGTTTTTTTATTATATTTTTGAATTTAAAAAGTTTTTACAATATAAAATTTTTAAAATTTTTAAATTTTTTTGAAAAATCGAAAAATATCGAGACTTTTTTTTCGATATTTTTCGGTTTCGATATTTTTCGATATTTATCGAAAAAATATCGATCGAGAAAATTTTGGTTTTTTCGATATTTTTCGGTATTCGGTATTTTTCGATATTTATCGAAAAAATATCGACCGACCCCTCCGGCCGGGCTCTAATTTATATTTTAAATTGTTCAAAAAATCCTTTTAAATTCACAAAAAAATTTTTTTCTTTAAATTTCTTGTTAGAATTCTTCAAAAATTTTGTTTTAAAATCCTTCAATATCAAAAAAAATTCTTCAAAAAATGTTTTATTTTTTTATTCCTCAAAACTTCAAAAAAACATTAATCTTACATTTTTACTCTTTTATATATACATACATTTTTCTCTATGTTCACCTATTCAAAAAATATTACTCTTTAAAACAACTAAGCATACTACTGCATAGAAAACATGACTTTTGTGATATCGTTTGAAATTGTCGTTTATATTTACGATAGTTGCTTGAATTTTCAATCATTTAATATTAAAAAATTAAACAAAAATTAATAATTTTTTAAAATTTGTAGCAGTAAGCAAGATTAACAATGTCATTTTCATTGATGTTGAGCTACATTGTTTTACTTGTGTTAGTTTTATAATTTAAATGATTTGCAGAGATTAGAATTTAGTTTATTATAAAATGTTCATAATTACATATTTATTTTTATATTGCATCTTTTATTTATGATATAATATATTATTAAAATCAAATTTTTATTAATTATTGGATCAGTTGAGGGTCGTGTTGCAGAATTATTAATTCTAAGTAATGGTTTAATTAATTTAAATAAATATTTTTATATGTTATATTATTAATACTTAAGTAATTAATTTAATTATTAATTAGTTAAACATTTTAGTATATAATTTACAAATTCTCTAATAAAGTTTTTCTATCCTTTAAATTATTATAAATCTTGCATTAATATTATTGCTTTTTAATTTTAAAATAATTAATTTTAATTTTTTTTTAAATTTAAACTTTTTTTAAAATTTAATCTTTTAATTTTAATCTATAAATTTTTTATGTAGCAATTTATGAATTTATTTTTCTTTACATTAATGATCATCTAAAACTAATTATATTCAAAGCCATTGTATTTTTTAATTTTTTTTAAATTTCTCAAAATTTTATGGAGACTTAAATACTTTCACTAAAATAATTTATTCATGATTTTGTAAAGAATGGTACTAAATACTCCTAAAAGTTTTTAAGTCAATATTTTATCATTTTCTTCATTCACACAAAGCCTTCACTAAATTTATTATTTAATTTTTATTAAACATTAATTTTTTAAAATTAAATTTAATGTTAATTTCTTAACACAATATAAATCTAATAAATTTATATATTTATTGAAGATATAATTTTTAATAAATTTATTTTTCTTTAATTTTTATGATGATATTTTATAAATTTTTTTAAATTTATAATTTAATCGTTATTTTTAAATGTAGTCAATCTCCTCATTGAGCTTTAATGTTGTAATCCACTAAAAATTAAAGTAATCTTTTTTATTTATATTGAATTAATATGCTTACAAAGAGTTGTTTTTCTCTAAAATTGGAAATAGCTTGTATGTGAATATTGGGTTTTATATATTAATTAATATTAATAATATGTATTTAATTTTTAATATCTTTTATTTTACAATTTTTAATATTAGAAAAAATTATACATATTTGTTATTTATATTCACATTTATATGGTTATTTAATTCCTTCTTTCGTTTCTAATATTAATTTTTAAACTATATTTTAATTAAAGCGGCACCAAATTCCCTGAAGGGTTCCAATCACTTCAGCGTATTACAACCAGAAAATTTTTCCAAAATATTCTTCTTCAAAATCTTCTTTCAAAATTTACTCCTTTTCAAAAATTCTTTTCCAATCTTCAAAAAGATTTTCTTACAAAATTATTATTTACTCAATAATAATAGTCTTCTTACTTGTTCAGATATTTCTTCTTTTTAAATAATAAAAAGAATTTCGTTTGGCGTTTGGCGTATATTGTAAAGATATTTAATAGTAATTTGTTAAAATGTTTGAAGATTTATAAAAATAATTACTTAAAAATTCATGAAAAAAGTAAACAGTTTCGGTCATGAACTAATTTAATTTAATTAATATTTGTAATTTTTTGATAATAAGAGCAATCATTAGATTCATCTGTTGTTTGTCCCAAGGAACGCGAAGTAAAGATATACTCTGATAGAATTGTTTTTTATTGTTATAGTTTTTCATATTTTAAATACTTTTTATCAATTCTTCTTACAGAATCTTTTACTTAATTTTTACAGATTTAAATTTTATTATCGTTAACCATATTTATTTTTATTATGAATATAGCTCGTTGTTATTATTACAAATGTAGTTCCGGATTTGTAGGAATATGTTTAATTAAAAATTTAGAGCAAATTTTGTTTTCCTTGTTTAGATTATTATTCGTATTCATTTTTAAGTAATTAAAATTTAAATTATTGATCTTATTTAATTTATTTTTTAATAATATATGGCATCTTAACTAAGTCTAGATGCCATACCTAAATATTCTTTTAGGTTATTAAAATGCTTTTATGTGTGTTGAGGTGTGCCCAAATTTAATTCTGTGTGACGTGACTGCATAAAATTCTACCACATCTCTTGCCGATTAAAGTGTTAATTTTTTTTAAATAATGAATTAAAAGTAATTTTCATTTAAATTTTCCGTACATATTTTTTTTTTTGCAAAATATTATTTTGTAGTCGTTTTATAATTTAATTGTTTTTTTTGTTTTATTTCTACAGAAGACTACATTTTTATATATTGAATAAATTATTAAAAAATTATTCAAGAGTTTTTTTATTTTTAATTTAAAGTATTTTAAAATATTTATAAAGTTATTTATAAGTAATAACAAAATGCGTCAAGTAATAAAAAAAATAAATTGTTTTGTTTAATAAATAGAAAGAGTCCAAACAATTTTAAATTAATTGTTTGGAATTTTTTTAAATTAATTTTTTTTAATTAAATTAATTGCCACAAAGAATATTTTAGAGAAATAAATAAAATTTCCTTTTTGTTAGGCAGTCTTGCTAGCACAGGTGTTGGAACATTTTCGAGAGTTGTTGCTCTAAGAACTGCAGGAGTTTCTATTGTTTCAATTGCACGACTTTTCAAAGATTGAATTATAAGTGTATTTTTTATCACATTAATTGTTGAGTTTGGTGCCTTCTCAAAACTGTTCTTTATATTTTTTTGAATTTTTTAATATTTTTGTGTATTAAAAAATTTAAAATATATAAGAGAATATGTTCTAAATACGACATATATTTCCGACTAATAGAATTTTTTAATACTTTTTATATTTTCATTCTTTGGGCTATACTTTATTGTCATCAATAATCAAAATTTAATTAATTAGTTTTTCTAAATATAATTTTTTAAAAAATTATTTAAAACAATTTTAATTTATCATCTTTATTATTTAATTGTAATAAACATCCCGCAATTGCTATTACGCTCGCGTCCGTTTCCATAATAAATGGTTTTCCCATCTTTGTCGGCGCTAATAGAGGCGTCGAAGTTAGCATTTACTTCATCGCTTCTAATGTTTTTTCATGTATTTCTCCCTACTATTATATATTTTCTTTTTTAGTTATTATATATTATCTACAAAAAGTATACATTTGTATTTATATTCACATTTATATATTCCTTTAATTCGTTCTTTTTTCAAATAATTTAAAGTATTTTAATTAAATAAATATTGGTTTTACTCGGTTGAGATTGTTTTTTTTGTTATAATTCTACGGCTTCTCTTGCTTAATTATTTTGTGTTAATTATTTTAGTTAATTATTTTAAATGTGTTAAATTATTTTAAGTGTTAATTATTTTAAAATGATGTATTATAGGTAATTTTCATTCAAAGTTTCCTTAAATATATTTTTTGCAAAATAGCATTTTGTAGTCGTTTTACATTTTCCTCCACAATTCGTAATTTCCACATCATCTCATACAATAACTTTTATTTGAATTTAATTTTCATCTCATGCATATTTTTTTGATTTTACAAGCTAAATTTAGTTTTAAACCTCTTGTTATTAAAAATTCAAAATAAATACAAACAAAAAATTGTGATAAAATTTTCGCTCAAAAAGTCCTAAAGACGTCCTGAATCAAATAGTTTGTTTTTGAACAACCATCGCCCAAGTATATGACGTTTACGTTTGTTCGAATCAGTAATATGTCTTACTTTTAACATTTAGACATTATAACTAATTCTTTTTTTATTTTTATATATTATGAAATGACATGACTAGCAATTTTTATTTTATTAAAATCATAATTTTTTAAATATTATTAAAATTATTATTAAAAATTATTATTATTTTTAATAATAATTTAAAATTATTAAAAATTATATTATTAAAAATTTATAATTAAAATGTATTTAAAGTATTTGTGTTTCATTTTTACAACTTTATATGTGTGAACTGATTTTTCACCTATATTTTTTAATTAATGAATTGATAGTTCATAATTTTTTTTCATTTAATATTTTTAATTATGTTTAATTTTCTGTTGGTTTAATTAATTTTCTATTTCACCCCGCCCCCTTACTATTAACGTATGCAGAGGAATTTGTGTGCACCAAGATATGTCTCAATATGCTGAAGTCGACGATTAAAAAAATTATTTAATTTTTTTTTCTTTGATTGTTGTTCAGACACACAGTCGGATCTGTTTATATTTTCATATTCTGTTTATTTCTTAGCAATTAATGAATTTATTTTTATTTACCTTAATAATACGTATGCGTGGCAAATGGTTTTTTGATCTTTTTTATTTAACATCAACTTGTTATATTAAACAGTATTTAATATTTTCTTTTATAACTACAAAAGGTTTGGTCCTAGCTGATACCGGATGGGCCCTGAATTTGTCATAATGATTTGAGTAACTTGTAAACTTGATTTCTGATATGAGATAATGACTGAACTGGTGGGGACTCTAACCAGCACACCAGTAGAAAAAAGGGGTTCGGTTCTTCTCAACCGATAAATTATACTTCGGCTATCTGAGCCGTGAAGAATGTACTTTAAAGTTATTCGGCCTTTGCCGTGATGAAAAAATAAAAATTTCTTATAAAATAAATATTTTTAAAAATTATAAATATTTTTAATAATCTTATAAAATAAATATTTTTAAAAATTATAAATATTTTTAATAATCTAAAATTCATTTATTATTTTATTTTATAATCTAAAAACATTTTCAATTTTCTTAAATAGATACTGATAAAAACTTAATATTTATTAAGCAAAAAATTAAATTCTTCAAAACATTATAAGGCCAGGTAAACTGAAGTGCCTTCTATGTCTTCACCTATATTTTTAATTCACTGACTTACGTTCTAATTCAATAGACAATATATAGCAAGTTTTTAGTTTGTAAGGCGAGTATAGATTAATTTTTCTATAATTTTTATTTATAAATTGTAAAATTCTGCTTTTTAAAAGACTTACATATTTAAATTCTTAAGAATTACAAATATTAAGGAATAAATTTGCATTTATTCTCATATTAAGAACCAATATTTATTATTTTAGATTTACACATATTTCCATGAAAAAATTATTTTTAATTAAATAAATTTATAATTCTATTAATTTTGCGCAATATTGCTAAGCAAGACAGACAAAACTTTATAAATAGCAAAATAGCAGTTTACATTTTCTTTGGTTTATTTATTATTTAAAATTATACAAAATTTTTATTTTTACTATTTTGAAAAAATCTCCTCAATAAACCTTACACTATATTTATTGCAAAATTTTCAAAAATATTGTCCCATATTGTTTTGTAAACTTAGGTTTTTTTCTTTATTTAATATTAAACTTATAAATAATTTTATAATAAATACTTATGTATACTTATTTGTTTATTAACATTTACATAATTAATCATTATACAACAATGCTCAGGACGGGCAAATAATTTCGAGCAAATAAAAATGGGCAAATAATTTCATACTAAAATATATTGGCCCTATCTGAAATTAGGTTGGGAATCGTTTTTTTTCATTACTTTTTTCTTTACTTTTTTCCTCCCTTGACATGGCATAATGGTCAGCATTTTCTTCCTTGTTCAACTCCATTAAATTTGCCTGTGGCATGATCAAATGAGAGGACAAAAAAACACACACACACCACACACACTGACAGACAAAACAAGGACGGACACGGACAGACAAAACACGGACGAAGATGGACAGACAAAACACGGACGAAGATGGACAGACAAAACACGGACGAAGACCGACAGATAACGGACGGACACGGACAGACAAAACATGGACGAAGATGGACAGACAAAACACGGACGAAGACCGACAGATAACGGACGGACACGGACAGACAAAACATGGACGAAGATGGACAGACAAAACACGGACGAAGACCGACAGATAACGGACGGACACGGACAGACAAAACATGGACGAAGATGGACAGACAAAACACGGACGAAGACCGACAGATAACGGACGGACACGGACAGACAAAACATGGACGAAGATGGACAGACAAAACACGGACGAAGACCGACAGATAACGGACGGACACGGACAGACAAAACATGGACGAAGATGGACAGACAAAACACGGACGAAGACCGACAGATAACGGACGGACACGGACAGACAAAACATGGACGAAGATGGACAGACAAAACACGGACGAAGACCGACAGATAACGGACGGACACGGACAGACAAAACATGGACGAAGATGGACAGACAAAACACGGACGAAGACCGACAGATAACGGACGGACACGGACAGACAAAACATGGACGAAGATGGACAGACAAAACACGGACGAAGACCGACAGATAACGGACGGACACGGACAGACAAAACACGGACGAAGATGGACAGACAAAAAAGACGGACGAAGATGGACAGACAAAAAAGACGGACGAAGGACAGACACGGACGAAGGACTGACAAAACACGGACGAAGAGGAAAAAATATTTAAAAATAATCCTTTCCTCTATCATCACTCATTTGATCATGCCACAGGCAAATTTAATGGAGTTGAACAAGGAAGAAAATGCTGACCATTATGCCATGTCAAGTGAGGAAAAAAGTAAAGAAAAAAGTAATGAAAAAAAACGATTCCCAACCTAATTTCAGATAGGGCCAATATATTGATATTTAATTAATATTAATAATATTTAATTTTTATTTTCTTTTAATATATAATTTTTATTATTAAAAAAAATTATACATATTTGTAATACTAATACATATTGTATCAGGATTAAATAAATTGAACTTCGATTCATCACTCCAAAGAACCTTACCGCATTGTTCAGATGTTTAGTCCTAGTATAATTTCATAATAAAATATATTGATATTTAAGTTATAATTTTTAATATTTAAAAAATTATACATATTTATATTCACATTTATATAGTTCTTTAATTCTTTCTTTATTTTGTTTCTAATATTAATCTAAAGTATAGTTTAATTAAATAAATATCGGTTTTGCTCTGATGAAATAAATTGAATTTTAAATATATTTGACCATCTTTTTAGGTTCATTATTATATTTGTGTTTATTAATTTTGTTGTTAAATAGAATTAGATACACATGTTTTTGTTTCGGAAATGTCCTATTTGAAGATGTTTTGTTTAACTGATTGAATTGTTTGTTTTCTGATAATGCATACTAGAAATAAAATAATTAGATTTTTGTTTATATTATATAGCATATATCAGGTTCGCAATGGAAGCTATTGTCCATCAAATTAATATGTAAGTTGTCCTAAAATAAACATTGTTTAATAAATAACTTTAATATAAATTTAATTCTATATTAAAATAATTTATTTATATTATAATTAGATTCTAAGGTGATTAATAATTAATGCTGTGTGAAGTTCTTTGTGCAAATTTTTTGACTAAAAATTTGTATGTATATACATTTTTTTGTTTAATCATATTGTGTCCGCAACTTTTCTGTTGTTGATTTTTTAAAATTTTTAAATTTAAGATACCTATTTATTATTATTTAAGAGAACAAAAATTCTATTCCAATAAATCATACTTTTTATTAATTGAACCTTTATATTTTTCTATTAGGTATTTTTATATATCTATTTTTAAATTATTTCAATTTTTTAAAATTATTTCAATTTATTTTGTCATTCAATTAATCATGTGCTTGATTATTTTAATACAATAAATTGATTCAAAAAATTTAATAATCTTTTTCATCCTTTCCTTGGTTCTTCCGCTTTTATTTTTTAATTTTTCTTTTGGTTTACATTGAACATTTCACTTTAACACTGAATTATACAATGATTTGACATGATGCTTAGACTCTTCTCGTTTAGACCTTAACTTTGTAAAAGTTTAACTTTTAATTTTTCGGTTTAATCAAATAATTATTTTATTAAATACATATATTTTCTTGCTCGTTTTTTTAAATAAAAGTTATATTCGAATATACATATTTTATGCAAATTTGCAACTTGCAAATTATGCAAATTTTCGAATCATCGAACTCTTATAATTAATTTAAATCACAAAATTTTTAAAATTTAACAATATTAACAAAATATTTTTTAAAAATGCATATGTAAAATTCTATATATAAAATTATGTAAAAAATTGTTGATTTAAAGTTTATTTTAAAATTAAAAATAATAAAATTTGAAAAAACCGGTGATCATGATGAATTCTGATAAATTTCCATTCATTCTTCTTTCGAGACTCTGATGAACTTTTGACTGTATTATGTGAAAGGATCGTTTAATATGTTAGTCAAATAGATCGTTCTTTGTTTGATTATTGTGCATATTTTGAATATTTTAAATTATACCGTCAAATTTAAAATTTACCTAAAATTAAGTGGAGGTATCAAATGATCTAATCTAAATGTATTATCTTTAAATATTTAATATTTCGGAAATAATCATATAATAATTTTTTAATAGAAAATTGTTTATGCTTCTTTTAAAACTGCAGTTTTCACAGATTTTATAATTCAAGTTTTATTTAAAATTAAATTAAGATAATGCTTTAGCAAATAAATTGTTAGATTGGTTTCCTTTCAAATTTGTGCTGTATATTCTTTTGAATTTTTTAATATTTCCAATTGTCAATCCAATGAGTCTCAGACAATTTTTATTGAAGAAATATTTTTTAACTAATTTTTCGAATTAAAGAATTTAATATTATACTTATTTAAATTAAATAATTTTTATTAAAATTTAATATTTTTTAAAGTATTTTATTTTTCTAAAATTAAAAGAAAAGGTACTATGCGTTTATATCCCCGCAATTCCGCAAATGTTTGTCCGCACTTTTTTTCATTCTTTCTCCTCATAAAGAATTAGAAAGGTCAAGTTAACCCCCATTTTTTCTTCGCCTTCTTTCTCCTCTCACAAAGATTAAAATGTTCAAGTAAAAATGGAGGAAGTCTTTCGCTTATAGAAAAATATAAAGGTAAAAATAAGAGAATATTTAAAAATTATTTCGGTAATAGTTTGTTTGGTACCCCCCCCCCATTTTTCTGGTTTGATTGGACCGAAATACGGGCCTATGTATGAACATTTCGAATAAAAAATGTTTGTACAAACAAATACTCATTTAAAGCAGTTCGACGAGAGTCAAATGGCACCAAAATCATCGTGATTGAACAAGATTGGCCTATGGTTTTTGACCATTTTGAGCCTCGGTCCACAGGCATTTACGGGAAAAAAGAGTGGTACCGTTCGACTCAGCACCTTTTATTACCTATATATGACATTTTGAGAATTAATTTATGGGGATGTGGCAGAACGGAAAAGTATCAATAAGGAAGAAAAGGAAGGAAAAATGAAAAAATGGTCAGAAAAATGGGGGGGGGTACCAAACAAACTAACATTTTAATCTTTGTGAGAGGAGAAAGAAGGCAAAGAAAAAATGGGGGTTAACTTGACCTTTCTAATCCTTTATGAGGAGAAAGAATGAAAAAAGTGCGGACAAACATTTGCGCAATTGCGGGGATATAAACGCATAGTACCAAAGAAAATTTTTATTTAATTTTTATTTTTTAACTGATTGAAAAAGCAAATGAAGGCTCATTTTAATATTTATTATAATTTCATCCGAGGAAAATAAATTTAATCGGATGTATATTTATTATTTATTAATTTTTTTAATGTTTTCATAAATTCTTTTACTTCATGTCTCTTTTGCAAGAAAAATTCATCTACTATTTTAACAATTTCAATTTCCATTTTTTCATCTTTAGCCTATTTTTTTAACGAATAAGAAGGTAGAGTATAGACAACTTGATATCTTCCACCATTCTACGATAAGAATTTAAGTAAATCAAGTAAAATTATTTAATTATCAAAATTATTTTTTCTTTATTCTGATTAATAAAAATTTTTGACCGAATATTAGTATCCAAATTAAACTCTTATAATCACAGAGTTTAATATTTTAATTTATAATATATTAAATTATAAAATTTTTAACTAGTGAATAAAATAATATTTATGTTATATTTTTAAAAGGATTTTGAAAACTAAATATTTTTAGTTTTCATCATCCAATTTATTTTTTGAATTTCTTTGTAAATTTTAACTATTTACTACAATTCTATCTTTTTAAACATTTAATTAATATTTAAAAATTTCATCTTTTTTTAATATTACTTATCTATTTATATCTTAAAACTTAGAATCAAACTTATTATTTTAAGTAATATCGTTATTTTTATTTTTCCTGTCTTTCTAACATTTAATAGCAGACTAATTAATTTTATATGCGCATTTAAAAGTTTTATACGTATTGGCATATATCCTCTAATGTTCATGTCCATATTTAATAACTTCACTTCATTCATTACCATCTTTTTCAATAATAATTTATAAATATTTCATATATTTATATTGTTGTTTGATAATAATATTTTGAAATACCTATGTATATTGGTCCTATTTTTATATTAAATATTAAATTTAAAAGTTATAAAAATTTGTTTTTTTCGATGGAATTTATTTTTATAATCGCTAAATATAATTAATTTGTTGAATTCTGTGTGATTGATTGTGTGAGATGTTGTGTAAAATTTGTTGTTGTCTATTTATTTTTATATGATTTAATAATCATCTCAAATAAATTGTCTTTAAATAAAATTTTGTTATTTTATAAAATTCCGCAGAATTATCACTGGAGACACTATTTTTTTTATTTTGACCTCCTTTTCAGTGTAAATATTTTTAATTATCATAATTTGTTCCTACATTTCTATCAATTTTTTATTTTAAATTTTTTGTCCATCAATGTATCAATTATTTAGTTTCCTTGTCGAATGCAACATTTGGGTCATTTCCAAGCCTTGTATTTTAAATTATCTCTAAATATTTAAATTATATTGTAGGAATTTACCATAATTTATAGTACTTTTATTACCGAATATTTTTTTATTTTTCATTACTACATAAAGATAAATTGATCCTTAAATTCATAGGATCACCACATAATAAATTTTACTAGTTGTATAATTATTCTGATTGAGCCTCCAAATTTTTCGGAAAGGTATATCCAATACGGAATTTTTCAATTTTAAAATTATATATCTCGGTTTGTTTAGTGCTGAATCAATTTATTTTATATTAATTAATTTAATTAAAAATAGGCATTATTTATTTATATTTCATGATTTAAACTCACTCGGTGGTAATTTATATTTTAATTTAACAAAATATATTATTATAATAATGACATGTGTATTTTCAATTATCTCGAAAACTTTAAATTTTTTTACTTATATAAATTTAGATTAATTTTTATCTTATCTTAATTTTGCTAAAACAAATAATTCTTTGCGTGAATAGAATTATTTTTTCAGAACTCATTTTTAATATTTTGTTCAGCCCTCAGTTTCTTTTTGCCAAAATAGTAAAAGGTTTTTGGTGAATTTATTTTAAAATTAAAAGCTCAATATAAACATTTTGAACTGTATGAAATTTGTTTAGAATAATTTTTAACTAAGAAATTTTTCATTTAATTTAGATTTTTATTTTCTTAAATTCTTAATTAAAGTAAAAAAAGTTTCAGGCTCAAGTATTTCTTTTCATCTGTCTTAACGTTTGGGCATTTCTTTTATTAAGGTAATCTAAGCTTTATAAATGTTTTATAAATTATCATTACATTAGACTAAGAACATATTTTCTACAAATTTCATTTTATCAATTTCAATAAGTATACAAGCTATACAAGCTTTGTCAAATTTAAACATTTGTAGATTCAATTAAAATAAAAAGTTTACATACATTTTATATTATTTTTCTAACGTCTACAAATTTTATAATGATAAATTGTTTTTAATATATGTAAGCTTTTATATCAACTTTTATCTTTATAAATCAAATTTTAATATTCTTAATTTAACTAATTTCCGAAATTCATATCAAATTTCTTTTAATTTATTTTATCATAATTTGATCAATAAATATTTATTTAAACAAAAAAATTTCACTCAATTTCACTCAAAATATAATTTTAATAAAAACTCTATTAATAAAAATTTTATTTTTAATTCATGTATTTTGCCGTCTTTTCATTAAAAACATACCTTCATTAAAATAATTTAATCATGAATTTTAAAAAAATGAGGGCATTTTCCTCTAATAACAATTTTGCGTTAACACGCGAATTCAATATAATTTAACTTAATTTCTATAAGTAATTTATTTTTTCTCAAAACATTTAGACAATTTGCTGTTGAATACTTTATTTGCTGTTATTTTATATTTTTTAATTTAGTTAAATTAATATTATTATTCTCATCAAATAAGATTTTTATTTAAAATTTATTTTGTCATTTCCAGTTTCATTTAACTCCAGTTTACAGTTATACAATGAAACGTTATTATTATCAGTGATCAAAATTCATAAATTAATTAATTCTTATCAAATATAATTTTTAATTCAAGATAATTTTATTTAAAAAACAAAAATATTAATAAATTAGTATTTTTACTTTTGACAATCATGATTGAGAAATTTATAATAATTTGAGGGAATTGTATTAATTTCTTTTAATTAATCTCAATTATTTTATTGAGACGAAATTTTAATTTTTCAATACTACATACATATGTATTTTTTAAAAACTTTATATATCTTAATAATTGAACACTTCTCCTTTCGCACTATTTTTACAGAAAATTTCATAATTAATTTATAATTTTTTCGAATACTTATATAACATTATCTTTACAATTAATATACAATATCTCGATATTTATTAAGTTATTTATATTATTTAATGTTATTCATATTTGTTTTATTTCCTGCCGCTATTGTTCTTTGCTGAGTCTTTGCTAGCAATTGTATTTCAATTTAAATATCTTTAAATATTTAAATTACATTGTAGGAATCAAATTGATTTATAACCTATTATGCCAAACAATTATAATAATTTGTGTAATTCTACTTTAAATTTAACGTTAAAGAAAATTTTTTTAATTTAAAGTTTTTTCAAAATTATTTTCTTTTAAAATTTTTAAGTAAGTTCAAATCTGTTATTTAATTAATTTTAAAATTTTAAAAATTGCTAAATATTTCATTATTTTTTGCATTTATACAAAGCGGTTTTCTCTTAAGATTTTTAAGTAAAGTAAAATCTGTTATTTGAGTTTCTTTCTAAAATTATAAAAATTGATAAATATTTTTGTCATTTTCTGCATTCATACAAGGCCTTCCCTAAATTTATCATTATAATTATTTGATATTTATTAAACATTAATTCTTATTCTTAACACAATATAAATCTAATAAATTTATTTATTTAATGAAGATATAATTTTTAATAAATTTATTTTTATGATAATTTTTATGATGATATTTTATAAATATTTTTAATTTAAATTTATAATTTAATAATTTTTAGTATTAAAAAACTAAAAATTTTAATATTTTTAATAATAAATGGCATATTTCTTGAATAAATAAAATATTTTTTGGTTCTATGTATTGATTGGAAAAATGTCCACAAGTAGGGAAAATAAATGAAAGCGAAGATATTGGAAAAACTACAACACCACAACCATTATTTACTTTAGATATTTTGCTGCGATAACACTGAGTACCTAAATGTTTGCTGTTTTAGAAGATAGTATCTCCTTATTTAAATAATTATTAATAAAATATGTACATTTTAGTAATAATTAGCTAAATATCTAAATCTAAGATTCAATAATAATTATTTATAATAATTCAATGATTATATGTAAAATTAGTATGCCATTTAGAATTCGACTATAGATTTTTAAACTTTAACCAATTAAAGCATAAGGATTAAGGAGATAATAGAGATATGTTGAATATCTATCCATTTTATTCATCTACCTATTAATGATTCATCTACCTATATTACTTTCTTCATTTTTTATAATGAGATTAATTTTAAATCTGATAATACTTAATTTATTGTTAGTTAGTTTAACATACTTGAACATATCGCCAAAAAAAAGCAGCACTAGATGTTCGGAAAGTTTTGTTCGAAAAGTGCAGACTTATTTTTTACTTAAAAGGTTGACTGTCTGATAATAATTCCCTCTAAACATTTTAATAAACATCCGCCTAATAAATCGGCAAAATGTAAAGGAAAAGTCGATAATGAAACTCGGCATTTTTTTATGATGTTAATAGTGCAGCTTATAATTTTAAAAAATATTGGGAAATATTTATATTACATACATCTAATAATGATTATGTCTAATAAATAATTCAATAATTACAAAATTAGAAAGGCCTGTAGAACTCTACTATAGAGTAGCCCAAACAAATAAGTTCTGAAAGAGAATTGTTTTGTAGCCCAAACAATTCTCTTTCAGAGCTTATAAGCCCGGTTCCATTATTGAACTTTTTCCAAGAGATTCAGCGTTCGCAAAGTTTCATCTCCTCCCAAGTTTCAAAAAGCACTGTCCAACAAAAAAAATAAAAAATTCAGGTATATTGAGAGTCTCTCCATAAGTCTTTCCTATAAACTCGCATTACAGAGAGAAGTGATAGGCACTAATAGGAAATTTAAAAACCAATTTGGTTTATAACCATTTACGAAATTCTTCGTAATGAAGGTTAGGTAGGGATCTGGCGAGCTAGGACTTTTTGCGTTATACCCCCTTCCCCAATTCAATCATTCTAAAATTCTCTTCTTATCATTTTATTTTATTAAATTCTTTCCTCGAAGTTGTTAATTTTTTTATAAAATTTATTAAATTAAAAAATTTATTAAATTAAAAAATTATTTAAATTTAAAATATTTTTAGGATGAAAATTAATTTAATTATTATTCTCATAATTAGAGATCGGACCGATACGATTTTTTATCGATAATTATCGATATTTTTCGATATTTTTTTTCGATAATTATCGAAAAAATATCGACCGAGAAAATTTTGATTTTTTCGATATTTTTCGATATTCGATATTTTTCGATATTTATCGAAAAAATATCGACCGAAAAAATTTAAAAATCGAAACAATCGACCGACCAAATTACAAAAAATCGAAAAAAATATCGAACGCCATTTTGAGTAAAATTTGAATTTTTGGCTCAAAAAAGGATGCATTTTTGCTTCTTGCCCAACGGAAATTCAAAAAATTTTCGCCTGCGGCGCAGAAAAGGAGAAAGGTTTCTTCTATATTCACGATTTAGTTTGCCAAAGCGAGATGAGAGTGAGATAATATGTATATGGTACATAACACTGATATGAATTAAGAAAGATTTCGGTAGATTAAGGGAGATTTCAGTGGGTTAAGAGTAACTTGATGGGATATCCGAAGATTTGGTGGGATATTTGAGATATCCAAGGACATGACGGATATTGTGGATATCCGGGGTAATCGACTATTTGTATAACTTATAGAGGAATAAGTGTGTAAAATGAATCTCGAAGGATCAAGACGGAGCTTTGGGAGAGATGGATATCAAAACGGATATCTATTTATCTGCCGATTTCCTCTTAATCCTCAAATCCTTGATATCCCTTCTGATCTCACAAATCCACAATACAGTCTTAATACCTCTAAACCTCTCGATACACCCTCAGTCCTTCAATATCCACTTAATTCCTTAAAATCCATTATTCCTAGTTAAAATCCACTTATATCCCACTTGATCCTTCGATATCAAATACAAGTCCATTGATATTACATTTAATCCGTCCAAATCCACTAATATCCATTTAATCAATCTTTATCTCATTAAACTATTAGGTTTATTCTGTTATTCATTGGTTATAGAAAAATTTTTGAAAAATCGAAAAATATCGAGACTTTTTTTTCGATATTTTTCGATTTCGATATTTTTCGATAATTATCGAAAAAATATCGACCGAGAAAATTTTGATTTTTTCGATATTCGATATTTTTCGATATTTATCGAAAAAATATCGACCGACCTCTTCGGCCGATCTCTACTCATAATAATTTTCATTAATTTAACATTATTGAATTTTATTATATCAATGAAAAGAAAAGAACCTATGGACAGTTTAAATGAGAAAGAAACACATTCAGGATCCTCATCAAGTTATTCTCCCGAGAATGATGATAAAATCGAGAAAAGATATTTGAAAAAAGGAAAAAAGAAAATTAGAAGCAATTTGGAAATAAAAAATAAAAATTTTTTTCCAATTGTAGATGTACAAGAAAAATTAATTGAATATTATGAAAAAATAAATCCAACTTTTAAAATAGCTAAAAAATTGATCGATGATACGAAAGGTCGAAGCAATATACTTGATCGTCTTGGAGGAGACGAGCTAAAGGTTTTTTGATCCAAAAATATTTAATATAAATATAATTATTTTAATAAATTATTTTGATGAATACATAACCATTTTAAAATACATCCTACCTAGTCATCAAAACGTCCCGCAATCAGGGATGAGCACAAAAGACAATCTCAAAAAACGCAACGCAATGCCAAAATTTAACGCAAATAACTCAAAACGCAATGCGCTCACCCCTGCCCGCAATGTCTATCAATTAGTCTACATATAATGCTTTACATGTAGTAACTCAAGCAAAAATTCTGGAATTTCAGAAGGCTTGGAGATAAAAAATAATGTTGAGTTGGATGTTGAGTTGGAAAAAACCGGATAAAGTCCGATCCCGATACTAACAATAGTCCTATAAGTTGCTGCGCAGCAGGCAAAAATTTTGAGAAGTTGATCGGAACCTCGACGATGGAAATTTTAATGTTCAATTTAATAATCATTCCTTACTATGGCTAATTTTTAAATAATTTTCAAAACTTATATAAAATTTAGATGGCATATATACGAGGATTAATAATTTTATACAAATATGGAAGAGTATCAACAAAAAGATTTAATATTAACACCAATTTTATTAGAAATGTTCTTAAATTACATCCTAATTGCTCTGATAAAATTTTCGAGGATAAATATATTAATCGGTAATATGGCATACTTTTTAATTAAAACACAAAGGCGAGGACCGAGGTATCGAGACCCGAGGCCTATCGCTTCGAGAACGAGATTGAAAAATGGTCGGAGCCTCGACCTCGCAAAACCCTAGTTAAAATGTTGAGAACAATTATCTGCTTAAGATAATTTTAAAGTTTTAAGCTCTAAATACAATCCTGAAAATGAACATCTTTGGGATTTAGTTATTCTAGCAATGAGAATAGATGTTGGACTGAATGAATGTGAAGTAGATTTAGATAAGGTTAAAAAACTTTATATAAATAACGGAAAAATAAATGATGAGGAATTTTCTCAAAGTGTAAAAGTTATCCAAAAGAAGAAACCCAAAATAATTTAAATGAACAAGATAACGTGGATAAGTATTGGGAAGATGGGAATAAAAGAACAATGGATGAGCAAAATAAAACCGGGCAATCTCATGTTAGCAATATTCAACAGTCAGTTAAAGGGAAGAATAAAATGGATGACAATGAAAATTGAAAAATTTTAAGAAAATTCAAGATGCATTATTATGTTAGGGAAAAAGGAAAATTTAAAAATTATATATATTTTAAAAATTATCTCTAATCTCGAGTTAAACTATTTCTATTCATTTAGTATCTTTTATTTATTAATTAGTAAACATTTTCACATTACTATACAAATTTTCTATTTGATATCTTATTTATTTCCTTTGAAAAATTAACCAGATTTAGAATTAGACAATTTTTAACCGCCAGTAAATTGTTGACCACCTTAATTTTCTAAATTTTTTCTAAGCTAGAGATAAGCAACTAGGTCCTGATACCCTGAAAATCAACTTAAAACTAAGGTATGCAAAAATACACTTTCAATTGGGGCAGGAAATCTCGCCCAAGCCCCTCGGTATTTCCTTAAATTGTAAACATATCCCATCGTATTTCAGCGCCGCAGGCGAAAATTTTTGAATATTGGAAGTCCAAGCAGTAGATTTCTTCGCTTTTTGCGAATCCGGAAAAGGCAAACATTTATTTAAAAATTTATTAAAATGATATGTCCTATAGAACGAAGCAATTTCAATTAAAAAATCAAGGAAAATTAAATTAAGGAAAATAAATATGAAAAAATATTTGGACATATAATTTATAGAATAGTTCCATATAGCTATAATTCTATAGAAACGATCAAATATAGGGAACGGAAAGATATTTTTTGTTGTTTTCATATTTAAAATTCATCCACTTGTTTATTTGAAATGTGTTCAGGAATTAAGAAAAGAATTTAGATAGTCCATAAAATCCGAATCATCCAATAAACTCAGATAAATTAAATCATCATGATCATCCATTTGTTGAGTATGAAGGCCAACAGATGATTGATCATTTGGTTGTCCATAAAGGCAAGCATTTGTGTCAGATAAATTATTTACATAACTATCCGTCCGTGGATTAACACATAAAGTTCCTTCAGCATTTTCATTTCCTTCCAAATTATGAGAAGATTGAATAGGAGTATCTTCTCCTTTTTCAGCATTATCATTCACTTCCACATCTTCTCCTTTATCTAACGGGATATTCTCTTTGGAAACAATAAGTTCCTTTTCTTTACTTTCAAATTCATTATTTTGTGTATTAGCTAATAAATTTCCTTCGTTAGATTGAATATTTATTAATTTTGAATTAATATTTTGGACAATTTCTATTTTATACTTTTTTTCGCCTTCATTAATTTTATTTGCAATTTTGGAAGTTGTCTTTAACGTTTCTTCATATTTTTGACTTTGAGGAGTAACAGATGATTCAGCCCCATCATTTAATATTTTAGTTAAATCATCTGAGGCTCTTGGCGAATCATTATTCTGTGGAAGAACAAAAGAAGTTTCTCCACTAATTTCTGATTGAATGTTTCTTAATTTTGAAATTTCATTTTTTAAATTATCCTTTTCATTTTTCTTTTTTTCTCGGCATTTTCGAGCAGATTCTCTCTTCTTTTCCTTATTGTTTCGGTTGTAAATTTTTTTATTTTCTAGTATTTTTTCTCTATTCTTATAGTAGTAGTCCCGATCATGTTTTTTTCTAATTTGTTTAAAATTTTCAGAATTTTTCTTTTCTTTATTATTTTGATGATAATTTCGAGAATATTCTTTCTTCTTTTCTTTATTCTTTTGGTAGTAATCATTAGCATATTCCTTTCTCTTTATCATTTTTTCTGCCAACTTATTGACATTCTTGTACATTTTAGTAATTTTTGGTTTTAATAATTCTTTATATTTTTCACTTTGAGGAGCAACAGACGATTCAGCCCCATCATTTAATGATTTATTTAAATCCTTTGAGGTTTCCTCAACTCTAATCAACTCGTTTAAATTTTTATTATTTTTAACAGAATTAATTAAACTCCATAATATTGAATTGAAAATTAAAAAGATTAAAATACTAATTAATTTCATTCTAAATTAATTTAAAAAATTATATTATGTAATTAATTTTTGTTAATTAAAGCTAAATAATAAAGTTAATTTAAAATGAATATAGGTAAAAACACCCTTTTATTTTGACATATACATATTTTGTAATAATTGCACTTTTTCATGATTATATTTAAAAGGGCAATATTGCTAAATATCGTGTAAACAAATTTATTAAAGCCGACAGATTATGAAATCTCAAAGGACATTCTCCCAAACATTAAACAAAATTTTTAAAATTAAAAAAAAATTAAAATTTATAATGTATCCGCAATTGCGCAATTGCAATTGCGGATTGCGGCTGCGGAAAATTTTTTTATTTGCGGTCACTTCTGACGAAACCCTGTTCAGAACTAATTTGACCATTATAAATTTAAATTTTTTTTTTATTTTAAAGATTTTCTTTAATGTTTGGGAGAATGTCCTTTGAGATTTCATAATCTGTCGGCTTTAATAAATTTGTTTACATAATATTTAGCAATATTGCCCTTTTACGTATAATCATGAAAAAGTGCAATTATTACAAAATATGTTTATGGCAAAATAGAAGGGTGTTTTTACTTATAATCATTTTAAATTTTCTTTATTATTTAGCGTTAATTAATAAAAATTAATTACATAATATAATTTTTTAAATTAATTTAGAATGAAATTAATTAGTATTTTAATCTTTTTAATTTTCAATTCGATATTATGGAGTTTAATTAATTCTGTTAAAAATAATAAAAATTTAAACGAGTTGATTAGAGTTGAGGAAACCTCAAAGGATTTAAATAAATCATTAAATGTTGGTGATGAATCGTTTGTTGCTCCTCAAAGTGAAAAATATAAAGAATTATTAAAACCAAAAATTACTAAAATGTACAAGAATGTCAATAAGTTGGCAGAAAAAATGATAAAGAGAAAGGAATATGCTAATGATTACTACCAAAAGAATAAAGAAAAGAAGAAAGAATATTCTCGAAATTATCATCAAAATAATAAAGAAAAGAAAAATTCTGAAAATTTTAAACAAATTAGAAAAAAACATGATCGGGACTACTACTATAAGAATAGAGAAAAAATACTAGAAAATAAAAAAATTTACAACCGAAACAATAAGGAAAAGAAGAGAGAATCTGCTCGAAAATGCCGAGAAAAAAAGAAAAATGAAAAGGATAATTTAAAAAATGAAATTTCAAAATTAAGAAACATTCAATCAGAAATTAGTGGAGAAACTTCTTTTGTTCTTCCACAGAATAATGATTCGCCAAGAGCCTCAGATGATTTAACTAAAATATTAAATGATGGGGCTGAATCATCGGCTTCTCGAAAAAGTAAGAAATATGTAGGAGAGGTAAAGGGAAATTCTAAAGCTGAAACAAAAAATGATCAACCAGAAAAAAAGTTAAAGAAAAATAATGATAATAAAGAGAAATATCAGAAGAATAAGGAAAAGATAAATGAATATAGTCGAGAATACAGACGTCGTATCAAAGAAAATTTAGAAAATTTACGAAAAAATAAAATAGAAATTGTCCAAAATATTAATTCAAAGTTAATAAATGGTCAATCTAATGAAGGAAATTTATTACCTAGTACACAGAATAATGAATGTGAAAGTAAAGAAAAGGAACCGATTGTTTCCAAAGAGAATATCCAGTTAGAAAAAGGAGAAGATTTGGAAGTGAATGATAATGCTGAAAAAGGAGAAGATACTCCTATTCAATCTTCTCATAATTTGGAAGGAATTGGAAATGCAGAAGGAACTTCGGTTGTTAATCCACAGACGGATAGTTATGCAAATAATTTATCTGGACAACCAAATGTTCAATCATCTGTTGGCCTTCATACTCAACAAATGGATGATCATGATGATTTAATTTATCTGAGTTTATTGGATGATTCGGATTTTATGGACTATCTAAATTCTTTTCTTAATTCCTGAACACATTTCAAATAAACAAGTGGATGAATTTTAAATAAGAAAACAACAAAAAAATAAATCTTTCCGTCCCCTATATTTGATCGTTTCTTTAGATTTATAGCTATATGGAACTATTCTACAAATTATGACCAAATATTTTTTCATATTTATTTTTCTTAATTTAATTTTCCGTAATTTTTAATTGCAATTGCTTTGTTCTATAGACATATCATTTTAATAAATTTTTAAACAAATGTTTGCCTTTTCCGGATTCGCAAAAACGGAAGAAATCTACTATTTGGACTTCCAATATTCAAAAATTTTCACCTGCGGCGCTGAAATACGATGAGATATGTTTACAATTAAAAGGAAATGACTGGGGTTTGGGCGAGATTTCCTGCCCAAATTGAACGTGTATTTAGCCTGGCTGACTCGGCAACTAAGTGAATAATAAATCGCACTGAGGAGAAACTTTTAAACGCAAAGTTATTAGTACATCTTACATTTGATTTTATTATGTTATATGTTTATTTATGAGGTTATAGAGACCAAGAGTCTCGGACATCTCTAATAAATACCCAGGGTAATTAATAGAATATATACGGTAAATAGATCAAAAGTTTACAAAATATGAATTTTTCTTTCTTTTAAAAATTCTGAAATGATACCTATGATAGTAAGTACACAGGATTTTGATATGTCAATGAGGATTATTTTTAAAAATGCGGATTTGCGTATTTTTGAGATCATTTGAAGAATATGAGAATTTTTTCTATTTTCTTGTAGTTATTAGGGTAAAATGTTATTTTTTCTCTTACTGCTTTCCAAAATCCACAAAATTCGGCGCAGAAAATGGAAGAAATTAGTAATTATAGTAACAAAAATTGCTTCATTTAATTGTTGGAGACAAAATTATAATGTATAAAGTAATTTTAATTCAATTTTTGTGTTAATAATTTTTTGCAGATTTTTGATATAGAATGCGGATTTTTTAGATCAAAATTGCGGATTTTTTAAATTTCGAGATCGAAAACCAGATCGAAACCATTTCGAGATCGAAACCAGTGTTTCGACCAGTTTCGACACCACTGGTCGAAACACTACTTCAGAACTCTATTATAAATTTTAATTTTTTTTAATTTTAAAATTTTTTTTAATGTTTGTGAAAATGTCCTTTGACATTTCATAATCTGTCGGCTTTAATAAATTTGTTTACACTATATTTAGTAATATTTCCCTTTTATATATAATCATGAAAAAGTGCTTTATTACAAAATATATTTATGGCAAAATAAAAGGGTGTTTTTACTTATATACTTTATTATTTAGCTTTAATTAGGTAATAAAAATTTATTACATAATATAATTTTTTGTATTAATTTAGAATGAAATTAATTAGTGTTTTAATCTTTTTAATTTTCAATTCGATATTATTGAGTTTAATTAATTCTGTTAAAAATAATAAAAATCAAAAGGAGTTAACTAGCGTTGAGGAAACTTGCAAGGATTTGAGTAAATCATTAAATGATGGGGCTGAATCGTCTGTTGCTTCTCAAAATCAAAATTATAAAGAAACATTAAAACCAAAACCAAAAATTACTAAAATGTACAAGAATGGCAATAAATTGGCAGAAAAAAAGATAAAGAAAAAAGAACATCTCAGCAACTATTACCAAAAGAATAAAGAGAAGAGGAAAGAATCTGGTCGAAAATATTAAGAAGAGAATAAAGAAAGACTAAAAGAAAGAAGAAATTCTGCAAATTATAAACAAAATAAAAACGAATATGAAAGAAACTACTACAATAAGAATAAAGAAAAGAGGAGAGAATATAGTCGAAAGTACCGAGAAAAAAAGAAAAATGAGAAGGAAAATTTAAAAAATGAAATTTCAATATTAAGAAGCATTCCTATTCAATCTTCTCATAATTTGGAAGGAAATGATAATGCTGAAGGAACTTCGTTTGTTAATCCACAGATGGATGATTGTTTAAATAATTTATCTGGACAACCAAATATTCAATCAGCTGATGGCCTTCATACTCAACAAATGGATGATCAGGATGATTTAACAGATCTGAGTTTATCGGATGATTCCTATTTTTTGGATTATTTAAATTCTTTTGATAAATCCTGAACAAATTTAAGATAAACAAAGGATGAATTTTAAATATGAAAACACAAAAAAATACATACCGTATTTCCTAAAATAGAGCCCCATGGGGCTCTATTTTCCAACTATCCTCCAAAGTGTGGCTCTATTTTAGGGTGGGGCTCTAATTTAGCCTATATATCTTTCCGTTCTCTATATTATATCTTTCGTGCTCTATATTTGATCTTTTCTTTAGAATTATAGCCGTACTATTCTTCAAAATTATGTCCAAATATTTTTTCATATTTATTTTTCTTAATTTAATTTTCAGTAATTTTTAATTGCAATTGCTTCGTTCTATAGACATAACGTTTTAATAAATTTTTAAATAAATGTTTGCCTTTTCCGGATTCGCAAAAAGGGAAGAAATCTCCGGATAATTTGCGTCGCAAAAAGGGAAGAAATCTACTGCTTGGACTTCCAATATTCAAAAATTTTCGCCTGCGGCGCTGAAATACGATGAGATATGTCTACAATTTAAAGGAAATGCCGAGGGGTTTGGGCGAGTTTTCCTGCCCCAATTGAAAGTGTATTTAGCTTGGCTGGCTTGGCAACTACAGGGTGACCCACCTATTCCATTTAAAGATATAGGGATCAAATAAAGTTTAAGTGATAGAGAATTAAATAAGGAACAACAATAATCAAGAATTTTTGAAGAACCCATCACTTGCCTTTACACAGAGTCGAAGGCGCGCCGAAAAATTTTGGGCAATAGTTCGCACCTACTAGGGTAACCCTTTCTCCCATTACTGGACGAGTAATTTTTGAATCGGCTCCAAACTTCTGAATTATTAAGCACAGACCCTTTCCTCTAAAATAGACAAAAAAGAGTAATCTAAGATTTCAAATCCGATGTGTACGGTAGGCAAAGTTGAGGCAAGATAAAACATATTAAATGGACTGCGAAGCAACTGTGCACACCTTTAGCCTTATTATCAGGAGATGAATTCTGCTGAAAGATCCAGTCCCTAATACAAAAGTGGCCTCTGACACAAGGCTGCAAATCAACCATAAGTATTTCCCGTGTATATTAGTTTTTATTTATTTTGACCACAGTATTGACAAAAATTAAGGGAATCATTAAAGAACAAAGTTGTAAATGAACAATGTATCGCCCTGTAAATGAACAATGAATCGCACTGAGGAGAAACTTCTAAACACAAAGTTATCAGTGCATCTTAACATTTGATTTTATTATATTATGTGTTTATTTATGAGGTCATAGACACTAACAAATAAGTGTTGGACTCTTTATATATGCTCAATCTGACATAAGATTAAAAATAAATTATCGAGAGGGAAATTTAAAAAATAGGTATTGTGATATGCACCGAAGACGTCTAAGGATTTAGTGTTCACCGCCGCAGGCGGTGCAATTAGAACGTTTCAACGTTTCGTGCAATTAGAATTATCCAATGATATTAATCCATCTGTGACATACGCTAATCAGCTGCCGATTTTGAATTAAAAAAACAATTAGAACTATTGTCACAGCATTCTAATACATATATAAAAATAATATTTATTGAAAGTATTAAATAACGATATTGTCAGATTATTTCTATGGTTTATAAAAATTCGTGTGCATTTATCCAAAAAATAAATCGTTGGAAAATCGTTAAAACAATGCAGCAATGTTAAAACTTATCGTCGAAAATAAAGCCATAAATTAAGTATGTAGGTATTCATAATTTTCTTAGTAAAAAATAGGCTTGTCGGTTTCAAGCCAAACCGAACCGAAAATTTCGGTTCGGTTTTGTTTAACCAAAAATTTTGGGGAAGACCAAAAACCCTAGACAAAAACAATTTTTGTTCTCTAATTTAGGGCTCTATTTCCGAATTAAATAATTAAAATAAAGCAAGATTTAATTGAAGCGTTTAACTAAAAAAGGGATGGTTTTGTTTTTAATTAATCAAAAACGAAAGTTTAGAAATTCATTTGTGCCCGTGCAAACCAAACAAATATTTCCATTAGAGATTGGACTAATAAATTAAGGGGATTCTTTACACTTTGTGAAAATTTTTTAAATTTTCGAGCCAGTTCTGATCCCAAACTAAAAATGAGAGGAATATCAAGGTGAGTGTGCATGAGAGAGATCCAAATGTAGGGGTGTGCGGACATATCAGGACGGACATATCGGGATTGGGGCGACAAAAATAATTTCTTGCGTATTTACATTTGTTCTAAAATATAAAACTCTAATCCCGTGCCAATTTGTAGGGTCAGTAGTAGGTCAGGATAATCTTGCCATAGTGAAGGAAACATTAATTTATTAGTCCAATCTCTAAATCTCTCTCAACTTTAATTCCTCTCACATATCTCTACATTATTTTTCACAACTGTTCAATTCTACCCTCATTCTCCAATTTCTGGAAATGTTGTTGCCCGTGTTCCAAACTAGTAGAAGTTCCTTGACGTATCACAACCGAAGAAGAATCACTATTATTATTTTCATGATCTGCCCCCTCAGTTTCTGTTGAAGAAGATGACAATCTCCCACTATTCTCTCCATTCCCCAAAAGTAAATGACCGTTCTCTCCCTTGTAGTTATTATTACTCTTTTTGCTAGGAGAGTCTTCATTTTCAGTTCTATAAGTTAGCAGGGAAGTGTTCTCGTCATCTTCGTTTTCGTGGTCCTCATAATTTTTCAGATGCCCGTTTTGGTGAGGGGAATGTTGTGATTGATGGCTAATATCTATTATTTCATCCCCTTGAGCAGTTGGTGATGAGCTGAAGTCGATAAGTTGTTCTTGGTAGTTGCTAGTGTTGTTGTGATTCTCCTCCTAAATTCAAAAATGATTTCAAAAATTTTCTTCAAATAACCTGATGAATGTCTTGCTGTTCATAATTCCTCAATTCGACGGGTGGTTGTTGTTGCTGATATTCTTCTCCAACGGGCGACATGGGCTGGGAATGTTCACTATTCGGTTCATCTTCTCCTTGATACTAAAATATTAATTTAAAATCTGGTTAATTCTTAAATTTTATTTGGTTATTTCACAGTGAGACCACAATATAAGATACTCCCTCATAGGGTCAAAAAATAGTATTAAGCGGGTTTTATAATTTTGGGGGTATCGTTTAATGGGGCTCCTTTCCTTGGTCTAATTTATGGTTCCTAAATTATGTATGTTCAACTTAAGTCTCACCCCAACATATTTATGATCAGAAGCTGGCGTTATTTCTATTGAAGGCTGTTGAAGAAATGGTTTAGACTGATTAGATCGTGCATCATCCTCATAACCAGAGGCTAAGAGATTCGGTGATTCAGATAACTGAAGAGATTGTTCTTCCTTTTCATTCAAGCTTTGCTTTTCACTGTGTTCCGAACGAAACGTTTTGGATTCATTTTCATGTTCTGTGCGTTGATTTTCATCTTCATTCCTCTCATAAAATTCTGTCCCTTCTCCTTCTCTAGAAGTTAAATTAGGGCTTCCAAAATTATTTATGGATCCGTCTTGATCAAACTTTCCAATCTGTCCATCTCCAAATACTTCCTCAGGTCTAACTTCAGAAACAACTTCAGGACTAAATCCAGGTCGATCTTCAACATTCCTGTCACTAACTTCCTGCTCACTTTCCGGTCTAACTTCTGATATATTTTCTTGAATATTTTCGTGTCTAGCTTCAGAAAAGTTTTCATGTCCAGCCTCCGACATATCTTCAGATTTTCGACTGGAAATTTCAGGTTCAACTTCTTGTCTGCTTTCGGAAACTTCTTCATGTTGTATCTCCGTTCCATTTCCTTGTACCTCTTGATGCTCAAACCCAGAAATATCATCATTTTCAGGTTCATATTCGAGTACTTCCTCATGTCTAACCTCTGACACTTCAGTTTTACTTTCCGGTCTGTTATATTCGGTCTCTTCCGAATGCACTAAGTTTGCCTCATCAATTTCGTCTTCTCCACCTTTGGAACGAGTATCAAGCTCGGATGTACCATGCATTATCGACGCTTCATCAGGCAACACCTGTGAATTATTCCCTAAACTCATCATCGTTTCTGGCCTATCTTCTTGTACTGATCCTCTTTCGGCCGACTCTAGTTGAATAAACTTCTCCGACCCGCTAAGCTTTCTACTTGTATCTTCATTGGAAGGCTGGACAGACTCGCTTTCGACTAACTGTTCAAATTCTGTCTCATCGGGACCTTTAATCAGTTCCACAGTTTCTCTTCCAGTATGCTGAGATTCCTTTTCGAAGTGATCATCATCTTCTTCCTTTCCGATAATCTCTTCTTGTTCGGCATGTTCTAGTCTTGTATTTTCTTCTCCTCCTCCAGTCATTACTGCATTATCTCCTAGATGCTCTTCTCTTCCTGTATGTTCATCTTCTCTTCTTTGCTCTCCATCTTCACTTCTTAACCTTTCCTCTTCTCCTTCAATTATTCCTACATCATCTCTTCCAGTCATTCTTTCTTCTCTTTCAGTATACTGATTTTCACTTCCAAAGTGTAATTCTTCTCTTCTAAAGTCTCCATTATCTTCTTCATTGTGTTCCTCCTTTACACTTCCAGTATGTTCCTCTCTTTTGGTGTAAACATCTCTTCCACTAAGTTGTTCCTCTTCGCTTTCGATATGTTTATCACTTCCTCTCTCAGTATTCTTATTTTCTAATTGTTCGAACTCTTCCTCTTCTCTTCCAAAATGCTCTTCATCTCTTCCAGAATGTTGACTTTCTTCTCTTCCAAATCCGTTTTCCTCTCTTCCTATATGTCCTTCCTCTCTTCCAGTATGCACTCCCTCTTCTCTTCCAAAATGTTCTTCATCTCTTCCTGTATGTTGACTTTCTTCTCTTCCAAATCCGCTTTCCTCTCTTCCTATATGTTCTTCCTCTCTTCCAGTGTGCATTACCTCTTCCTCTCCAAAATGTTCTTCCTCCTTTCCAGCAGAATACTCTTCACCTCCTCCAAATCCATCAACATCCCTTTTCATTCTGTGCCCTTCCTCAAATACTTCATCATTTTTACTTTCATCATATTGTTCAGAAGGCTCTTCAACGTAATCTGAGACAGTTTTCGATTCTGGGAACTCATAACGATGCTCTAAATCACGTTCAGCCTCATGTTCTTCATTTTGTGTTTCCTGTCCTTCATAATTTATTCCATTCAATGCTGAACGAGTAGAATCTAAAGGCGACTCGCTTTGTCCCAATTGCTCTTCCGCTCTTGGAGAGCCTTCCAATTCAACATTTTCATCTCTCCCAGCCTCAAAAGATTGAGAAATTGAAGTTCGATCAACCTCAGGACTTTCAGCCATAACGACTTTTTCCTCATCTTCATCTTCTTTTTCATCTTTTATTTCTTCCTCCTCTCCCCAATTTTTATTTTCTGGCGATGGAGTTATCGTAACCTTAACAGGCGATTCCTGAATATTTTCTTCATTTTCTACGTTTTGATTAGACAATTCTTCCATTTCAACAACCGCTTCTTCACTTTTTTGTCTTTCACTTGGGTATTCTTCCCTTTTTTCAATAGAATCTTCACTTTTTGCAAAACTAACACGAGAATCAGTCACCCTCTTTTCTTCATCACTTATTGGTTCAGCTTCCTTTAAACTCTCTTCTTTAATTTCCACAGAGCGTTCACTTCCTTCAACCTCTTCATTATGCTCATAATGCCCTCCATTCATTACAAAATTTTCGGGAGATTGATTGCTAACAATTTCTTCTTTTGGACTGATTAATCCTTCATTCTCCTTATCTTCATATATTTCTTCCTTCTGTACAGGTTGTTCAAATACTTCTTCCTCTTCTTTTTCCTCTGCCTTTATTTCAGCTTCTCTTTTGACACGCTCATAGTGTTGTTGAAGAGAACATGCTTGTGATGGCTCTTGTGGAATTTCTTTTGATTCCTCCATTCCTTCTCTTACAGGTACTGAAGAAATATTTTTATATTCATTTTCCTCCATCCCAGAACCGACTTCTTCTCTTTCAACAGGCGATATCACTTCTCTTTTAATTTCTTCCTCATTTTTAATTTTCACTTCATTTTCATTCTCTTCCACCGTCTCATCCTGCCCTATCATTAAGTCTTCCTTAGCAGCAGACTTAACTTCAGTTCGAGCAGTTAGTTGTCCTTCACTTCCTTCCATGTGGTTTTCTATTACTTCTGTCTCTCCTTCAAAAGGCCCAGGTGTTGGCCTAGCTTCCTCCTCATTTACAACCTCTGCAGGAGCCTCGACTTGATCTCCCTCCCACTCAGAATCACCTGCTGGTTGCCCATCGGTTGTAGTAGTTTGTGAGGCGGCTAAGGAAATTGAAGGAGAGGGGGCCTGAAATAAAGGAAAAATTTATTCATTTTCAACCAAGACTTTCTGGTACTATTTAAAAGGGACGGATATATTTTTGCGGATAATTTTCTGATTTGTTTTTTGTTTTGTCCGCAAAAAAAATTTGCCGGCAAATATCCGTCTCTTCTTCAATCTTATTAAACTGACCACATTTTCTCTATTATCCTCCTCCTTACGCTCATCATCATTTCCAATAGTAGCTGCCACTGCTGCAACACCAGCAGCACCTACAGCAGCCCCTATAACTGGTAAAGCTCCAGACATGGAAGGAGGCTTCTGCACTTTGACAGGAGTGATGGATCCTTTAGATGAAGGAGGTCGAGCCCCGATTGGCGTTGTTTTAATGCCGGGTGCTTTTTGAACTGTAGTTGGTTGTGAACGACGTGGAGGGCGTTCTTGAGTCTTCTTAGTTTGCCTGATAAGAAAAATTATTTTTAGAGGCTATGATTTAGGAAGAGGACCATAGTTGTCAATTAAATGGGAAATTATATACCCTCTTTTCTTACTTGGGAATGCCCGTTGGCGGCAGTTTCTGCTCCATTGACTTGCTTGGAGTCGGCATAGAACGATTTCCAGTAAAAGATCGTTTCGAGGTTTGTGGCAAGGGTGGAAGTTTTTGACTTGCTCTAGTGCGTGACATTGAAGTTCTACGCATTTTAGTTAAAGGTTCATCAGCCGCAGCACCTGCACGGCGTGGAGATTGTGACTTGCCGCTTCGTGATTTTCTGCCTGATTTGAGGCTTCTGAAATAAAGAATTGAGTTTGCTTTTAGGATTAATAATTCAAAAAGGAAAGGAAAATGATAGTTGATTTCTGAAGGTAGAGTCCGCAAATGTTATCAGCATTATAAGGATAAAATATCAGCAAATGTTAAAGTTCAAACCTCAATATAGCTAAGGAAAAAAGAAGATCCAGTGATTAACATTTAAACGCTTGCTAGGAGGAGGGTTAAAAATCTATTAAAGGGGCATGACGGTATTTGCACCTATACGAAGTGAGCGAAGGTTTCAGGACACCGCTAGGAGATGCTTTCACCAAGAAACTTTTAACTCTAACTGACGATAAAATTTTTAGCCTCATATGTGTACTTATCCTATAATGAGATTCGATTGTATTCTTAATTCTGTTTGCGGACTTTACCTCACAACTTAAGACATGATCTCTCTATTTATCAAAAGAGATCAAGTCTTAAAAATAGGAAGGACAGTTAAAGTGTTAGAAAGGTTAGTAAATTTCAAAATTAGTTATTCTAGTTATTAAAGCACCCAGGCAAAGGAGAACGAGAAAGGAAAGATTTATAATATTTAAAGACTGGACTATGAGGGTCATATGAGAATAGAAAATATCTTGGAAAACATCGATCACGATAACTGCGATTTTTCTCGAGATCTCGTCTAGGTCCAATCTCAGTTAAAACCAGAAGCCGATCGGAAATGCGGAGGTGCTGGAAATTGGAAATGGCTCAAAAGTCGGAAATCGAAAATCAGCTCAAATTTTCGGAAATTGGAAATCAGAAGGAAAAAAACGTCGGAAACGGAAGTCAAAATTCCGATCAACCTCTAGTTAAAACAACCCAAGTAAGCTCCAAAAGGATACTCAAAAATTTCGAAAAATTTGATAAGCAAGATTTTTGAATGAGATTCTGTCTCATAACTGATTTTTCCAAAAAAAGTTTTGAGAATAGAAAAATTTTTCGGAAAAGAAGACAAAGAAAGTAATGTCCCGAAAATTGAAAAAAAACCATTAAAGGTACAGAAAAGATTTTCTTAAACCCTTAAATATTTTTTTGTTATCCTTCACCTCCAACCCCCGTTAGTTTGTTGGGATTGTGAGTTATTAGTAGCGCCGACTGCGGCTTCCAAACTGGGCAGGGACCTGCGACGGAAAAACCAGGATTGTTGCAACTGCGCCGGTTGGTGTTTAGCCATAGTGTGAGGGCCAAAAGAGACTTCTCTGAAACGTTCGAGTTTGGCCAATTGTTTCCGTAAAGAGTTCATGTATTTGCGAAGAGTTCGGTCGTCGAGCTGAAAAATAAATTGAGGAAAATAAATATTTTAAGCGAGAGGATTCAAATAAATGTCAAAAGTTTTATTGAACCTAGACTAAATAAAATCAAAAAATAAGAGGCCAAAGTTGCCAAAAAGGGTTAGAAATCAAATGTTTTTTGCCATCCCCATTCCTAGAGTTATCTAATTTCCAACGACTGTCAGTTTGAAAATTTTGGGGCATATGCCGTATCCGTGGATGCTAAGCCCATTCATAATATTTTTCCAAAGATATTATGAATGTATATACCGTATTTATTCTAATAGAACCACGTCTCTATTTGAACCACAGTCTCTAATATAACCACACAAAATGGGAGGGTTGAAAAATAGAACCACTGTGGTTCTATTAGAATAAATACGGTATATAGTTTTTTCCATATTTATGGTGTTTAACCATGGAGTTTAAGAAGTAACTCTCCCTCTTATGGGTCAAGAAAAGTCAGGTCGGATTTCGGATCGAGTTTTAAAAATTTTCCCCAAATCGGTTCCGGATTTTGAGTGGAAAAAAGACCGGGTTACGGGTATTGGGTTTCGGATAACCCGCCTCATCCCTGATCTACAGTATGCAAAAAATAAAAATTCAAAGCTTAAAGGTCTTAATTGTTGTTGATGTGTTAATTAGTAAAAAGGAAAAATGAAGTCTTTGGGTTTTAACGTTATTTGCTTGAGTTTCATTTCTTAAACCCTTTTCTTTAATTCCTTCGAAAATGCTTTTTAATTATTCAATTATCCCATTTATTTCAGAAGTTTAAATACCTGCCCTGACAAATAAAAATATTTCTCTCGTTACCTTATGTAAATATTGGTATTTGTAGGCATTAGCTGCCAATCTGTTGTAAATACTTTTTGAATTTTTGATCGGGGCACTGTCAGCTCTATAATCTGTCTCAACCCGTTTAATCAAATCCCCAGCTTCAGGGCTATGCGATTGTTGACGCCGATGACCACCTCCCTCTCTTGAAAATCGGCCATTTCCAAGTGCGCCTTTAAATATTTTTTAAAATTATTTTTGATTCAAGTAGACCTTTTTGCTCCGAGGCAAAAATTTTGAGAATTACGGAAGGCCGTAAACGAAAAAATTCATTTTCTATTTGTCGAACGAAAAATTTTAAGAGGGCCAAAAACCCATAATTACTCCATGTAAAAATAGAATAATTTTTACGACAAAATTAAACTTATAAAATAAATTATTTATGGAAAGAAAAATATTAAAGTTCCTTGTCTTCTGACCCGACATTGGCAGAAAAATTTTTTGTACAGAAATTCACCGACAAAATAATTGATTTTACATAATATACAAAAAAGCAATTATTATTTATCTAAATTATCCAACAGTGTCACAAAGTTGCTCTTTCGGCAGATCATGTTTTCATATTTTTGAATGGGGAAATCTATTTCCTCAAATAAGATTGAAGATTAACTTTATTACTTCAAAATATAATTGAATTTTACTTAATATGCAATAATTAAATTAAAAATTTTTTTAAATTTCTTTTTAACTCTGCTACACGATGGATTTTCGTACACTTTATATTTTTGGATAGGGATATTATTCCCTAAATATTGTTAAGTACATTTAATCGTTACACAATAGTTAGTACCGCATCCCCCTCCATAAATAAAATTTAAAAACACAAACTTCTAGCTGGACGCGAAAGACTTCGTGAAACATGTGAACGTTCTAATTCTTCTGCATTTGTAACTCCACTCTAAAGTTAAAAATTAAAAAAAATTAAAAAAAAACAAACCCGAATACGTCTGTAAAGCTCCACTTTCTCAGCTGCATCCAATTTACGTTGAAGGTCTACTAATTGTTGAAGTACTCTTTCTCTTAAATTTTTTAGGTTTTGAATGGTTTATGCTGTGGTAAATCGTCTCCATAAGATACCCCAATACTAGATACTCTATCTTCTCAAAAACAACCCTTGCCAAAAATTTTGGAGAAAAGTAGGATTTGGATAAATAAAGACAGAAGCCCTCAAATTTTGATTTGATTTGAGGGCCTATTAAGTTTTTGTAATCGAGCATCTATTTAATCGAGCTTTACAACTCTCCTTAATTTGTGCTGTAAGAATAGAGCAGTCGCTCGATTAGGAAAAATAATGCATCAATGTTTTAAAGGAATTTAAAGATTTAACATAAGTTTTTGAGTTTTGAAAAAAATAATTAAAGATCCACTAGATCGGACAAAGAATGAGATATGAGAAATTATTTAAGAAAATTTTAACCTATTCCGCAACATCATATCCATCATTTGTAAATGACCGGCGTGTAACTCCTCACTTTGTCCAGCAGACCCATCGAGCTTAAATAAAAATTTATCAATGATTCAAAGGTTTATGAAAATCTTAATCAGTGATTTTGCAATGGAGATACATTGGAAAGAAATAAGAAAATAAAAATTGGATTTACTTAATATGTAAAAATTCAATTATTATTTTATTTAGCTCAAATCTAAGTTTTCGTCGTATTCAAGAGTGTTGCCAGGAAAGTATTTTTGAATAGGAAATTTTAATTTCCTAACTAATTATTGACTGATTGAAAGGGTAGGACTTATGATTTTGATCTCGATTATAAATCTCGATAATTTTTAACAGCGAGTCGATTTTAGGAAAATGTTTTCTCGAAGCGTGAGGGAATTGTCAATATTATGTTGGGGCGAGATGATATAAAAATTAATATCAGTCTGCAAATTTCACGTGCACATAAAACCTAATTGAAGTAATAAATATTTCATGATATGTAAAACTTCCTTATGAATGTCAGCTTTTAAGTAATAAAATCTGACCAGTCCAAGATTTCTCAAATGTTTTTGCATATGAGGGAGAGCAAAATACTGCCGGAGATGGACACTTTAAATTTTGTTAGGAATACAATTAAAGACAAAATAAAAACATACTCGTATAGAGGGTTGTATGATTCCAGAAGATTGTCTCCCATCTTTAAAAATTAAACAAATAACTTTTACGTTTTAAAATTTAAAATAATTAGAATTTTTGGATTGTATGGATTGGTAAACCCAAACCCAAAAAAATCAAAAAGAGTAAGATAAAATTTAACAAAATACTTGAAATTCGTATTTAATAAAATCTATATTTTAATGCTTTCGTGTAACCTTTAAATAGTTGCAATAATTAAATATTTAATATTATGTAGTAAGTACTAAATAATTTGAGTACTTTTAGGCTGTTTTTTTTGATGATTAATTGGAGACTAGAATTTAAAGCTATAAATAAATAAAAAATTAATTAAATATTTTAAAATGAGGGATAAGTAAATGTATTAGAGGGCTATTGAAAAAAAAATCGATTTTGAAAATTAATTGTGGAATAAATTGTGGAATATATGTATATATATTAATTGAATGGCAAGGAATCGGAGGAATAAGTAATTTAAAATTAATAATAATAATTTATCCTATTTAAGGCTTTTGCGAAACTATAGCTTTATCGTAGGAGCAAACTAACATCAGAAAAATCAGAAAATGGAAGTAAGTGGCAGTGCCTGAACCTTGAAACAAGTGGCCAGTAGGCAAGGATTCATTTAAATGTTCGATTTGAACTATGACAAGTTTTTGTTAGTTTTTAGGGAATCAAAATTCCCTATCCAAAAAAATACGAATCTATTTACTAATACCATAAGACAAGAAAATGTATAAATATTTAAATAAAAACATAATTGCATTATTGCATATTAAACAGAATTTAATTAAGGAATAATCTTAACTTTATAAATATGCCAGATATATTCCTTCTTATATTTTAAAGTCTAGAATTTATGTTTAAATAGATTGTTTATTATCTAAAATAGTAGATTTTGCAAACAACTTTTCGCGCAAAATTTTTGCGGAGAATGTTTGCGGACTTGATGTCTTTTTTGCGGACAAAAATAAATTTAAAAATATTTATTTATTTTTTACAATTTTTAACAAATATTTTTTTGTAAATGTAATTTGAACACTAACACATTTTTAACAAAATAATTTTGTAGCCAATGTTGGCCTATTGTTTTAAAATATTTTTTTGGATGACAGTAAATGTGCGCATTTTTTTGTTCAAAATTTTTTTTCTTTTTTTCATTAATTAATCTATTTATTTTTTTATTTTTCTAAGAAAGAGGATAAAAAAGAAGACAATTTATTTATTTACAAACAAGTAGCTGTTTTTTCGAGAAAAAATTTGTTTTTTTTTTAATTTTTGGGAGGACCCAAAAAATGTGTTGTTTTTTTGCAATTTTTGAGGCCATGATTAAGAAGAAAAAAGAAATTGGAAGAAAATGGAAAAGAAGGTTCCGTGACTTTTGCGCCGAGAACATTTGCGCCGCGACACTTGCGCCGCGACTTTTGCGCCGCGACTTATGCGCCGAGTGACTTTTGCGCCGGGGAACCTTTGCGCCGCGACTTTTGCGCCGGGCGACTTTTGCGCCGCCACTATCATTAAAAATATATCAATAACTACAGCCGGACCTCACTTTACTAGGGTTGTCGGATAGTTGGAAATCTTCGGATATCCTTTCCGGTATCCGAACCGAAATTTTCGGATATCCGGCATTTTTCGGATCCGGATTTTTTTTAAATAATGGCGGCGCAAATGTCGCGGCGCATAAGTCGCACGGCGCAAAAGTCGCAGCGCAAGAGTCGCGGCGCAAAAGTCACCCGGCGCAAAAGTCGCGGCGCATAAGTCGCGGCGCAAATGTTCTCGGCGCAAAAGTCGTGATACCGAAAAGAATATCGAGGAAAAGGGAATAAATTTAAGACGAAAAAATTAAAGAAAAACTGAGTATTTTTGGGTGGAGCGAGACGAAGGAAAAGGCAAATTACACCGATAGAAAGAGGAAAATAAAGGGTGTGCGCAAAAAACGCCAAAAGAGGAAAATGTATTTTTGTTAGAATTAGGGGAGAATTGAGGGATAGAATACGGAAATAATATATAAAATCTAGAGCACAATTTTCCGTTTTTCTCACTTAGAGCCCAAAATCCCACTAGAGCCCAATTTTCAGAAAAATCGTGGAGCCCAATTTTCCGGCACCCGTACTGTCTGACTAAAAACTCACAGCTAAACTTAGCTTCAATCTCACTTATTATCATATTTGGGGAATAAAAATTCCCCATTCAAAAATAATATCGTTAATTGGTGGATCAAGAAACAACCTATGCAGCGGAACTTTCTATATTTATATATAAAATAATAATTGTATTTATGCATATTAAGTAACTAAATTTCATTAGTAATTTTTTATGCAAATATTTTTTATTTTTAAGTATTACATATTGAGATCATATTTTTCTTATTCTGTAATAATTAGGGTGGTCCAAAACATGCAAATGCCGAGCCATAAAAAACATGCAGAGCCATAAATAAGTTTAAAATTTGATAAATGGACGCATAGTATGGCTCTATTCATTTCTTTGAGATGCCCTTAATCATACTAGGGCGTTCGGATTCATAAATTTTTCACATGGATACAGTCTTTAAATCAACGATGGATCAAGAAAAGTATAGGGAAGTCCGGTTTTCGGTTGACCCCACCCATCAATGAGGTCATACTTCTACTTAAAAAATTGGGGTGCTCTTTTGACGTTTAATTGCGCACATCCCCACTCCCACACATCCTCAAAGAAAGCTGATAAAAGGAGAAGGAACGATGACCGAGCAAAATGCATGGTGAGGGTAAAAGAAAAATGTTTTTTGAAGCGGAAGGAGAGGAAGAAAAAAAGAGGGTAGCCAGGAAAAACAAGCTTTTCATTATTTTTGAGCACAAAAGTGATGAGCTTTTCTGGAAGGGAATAAAAAGCAAAGAACATTTGAAGACTATAAACTATTTAAAAATGGAAGAAAATTAATTTTTGGGAAGGAATGGTAATGAGGAAAGGATATTAGAAATTAAAAGTGCAACGAGAGACAATGGGAAATGAAGAGAATTTTCTCTAACCGAGGGAATAAGAAATTGCCAAAGAAGAAAATTTCTCAGAGAAAATTTTTTGGAAAGGAAAAGGGAATTAAAAGGGATCTAAATAGAGAATATCCCGAAAGGTATAACTAACATTTAGGGAAGAAAATTTCTCCAAAAGGAACTCTCTCATTTTTCAGGTAAGGGAAGGGTTTCTACTGCCCCTCTTAAATTAGAGTGAATTTTTGATTTTAAATTTTATAAATTTTATTTTAATTTAACCATCCAAAGCTTAGACGGAAGTGAGGCGTGAAAATAATATTAAAAATATTTTTTCAACGTCTAAAAAGAAAAAAAAGCTTTTTAGAAAAGAATAATAGGAGAGAATAGAGGAAGAGTTTTGTCCTCTAAAAGAGAGAAAATGAGGGCAGAATGACATTTGTGTACCGACATTTTTGAACACTTTCTAAAAGTTCTTAAGCTTATTGAGATATTTCGTGATAAGCACAGTAGTTCAAAATATTACTTTACATCCAAGAAGCAATGGCCCATTTGCTCCCATTTCAACAGATATTAGTTCTGCTCTCAACAGGGATGTCACGGGTTAAGAAAAAAGTCGTGTCAGGGTTTGAAAATTTTCTCGGGTCGAGGTTAGGGTCGAAAAAATTCCGGGTTTCGGATAACCCTTGAAATCCTTGGTTCGCAAATGTCGGTACACAAATATCGGCTATCCAAAGGAGGGGCTGAATAGGGTGAGAAATGGTGAGTAAAATTCAATTTTGAATGGGAAAATCCCTTCACACTCCCTATTTCGCGCAAATTGCTTTACTCTTGCATTTAATATGTTTTTCCATTTTTCGTTCCATTTTTATATCCGGCGTTCTCTTTTTCGTACAAGGCAGCGATGAATTTTATATAGAAAATCGGTCAATAATATATATTAAGTAAACATTCCCGTCAATTTTATAAGTTAATTCACACCTTTACACAACCCTCAATAATAAAAATTATAATTTGTCGCCAAATTTCTCTTGTGGAAGATTTTAATGATTTCTTAGAGAGGGAGAGAGAGATGGATGAATAAAAATTATAATTCTCAAGTTATATGAAATCATTTTGAATAATCCCTTCCATTATTGGTGATTTATACATGTTTTTCGGTTAATCTGATTTTTAAAATCAGGATTTTTGGGGTTTCCAGCTAAATCTAACCATACTACGGCGACAAGGATTAGACAATTTTAGACAAAGTTATAGCTCGGAGGTACATTGGGCTCGCGGCACACTGACCTGCTCCACCGGTTTAATCACTCTGAAGGAATGAGCAGTGAATATTGCCTGGTCCGGATAAAATAATTTGTATTTTCTTCATATTCCGCTTAATATCACCTAGCAAATCTGGCCTTAAGCAGAACTTGGTAGGTGTTCCGTTTTGCCTTTTAAAATCAGTTTTGACACACCCTTATCAGGCACTCTGCTAATTTTTATTTGACATTTTATCAAATATTTTTAAATTTTTGTTTGAACATTGTAAAATGCTTTAGAGATATTCCTTAATATTTTTATATAAAACGAATTAAACCCAAAAAGAAAATTGTGGTATCCTCAATGAGAAGAGCGAGGAGGATATATTTATAATGACAGAACAGCTCTCCTACCAAAAACAATTTTCTTCCCCCGTCCAAACAAAAAATGAGGGCAATGGAATTAAATAAAAATATTTGTGTATAGTTATTTTTTGAGAGAAGATAAATAATTTTAATTTTACTTTAGGAGTAAACATAAATATTATTAAAAAACATCTTCAAAGTTGGATAAATATATTGGATATTTTCTTAAAAGGAAAGAGAGGGAAAGAGTTTTTAGTAAAAAAAGGATAAAAAATAGCTTAAATAAACGGCAATAAACTGCACTTTTATTTACAAAAAAGAAGAGAAATTGGAGTTAAAAAATATAAAAATGCATTTATAAGAAGCCTCTTCAATGGCTGGTATATCCTCTTTCTTTTTTGAGAGGTTTTAATTTTATTTTTTTTGGTATACTTCTTTATTTAGGAGTCTGAAGTAATTGAGGTTAAAGAAGGTTTCAAACCTAACTGAAATACTCTGGGTCAGACTTCCGGTTAACGAAAAAACTTGATGAAACCCGACATGACTAGTTTAGAGGTAAACGTTAAGATTAACAACAGGGTTGTCGGTTTCAGCAAATTCTTCGGTTAACCGAAATTTCCGGTTATTCGAAACCGAACCGACAAACCGAATCGGGAATCTTCGGTTTTTCGGTTCGGTTTGAAACCGACAACCCTAATTAACAATGTTCAATCTACGAGTGCGAGACATAATTGTTGTAGCATCGTAAAACATGTCTTGGAAGTAGGACCGGGATTATATTTAAGAAGGTATTAGAATATTAAAATTTAATAAATAATATATTAAGTAAAAGGAATTTTTTTATTTATTCAAGTAATCCTTAATCTTGCTAAAATTAGCATTTTTACATGACCTATCCAAATTTAATTTTAACATGAATTTTAATAAATTCAAGTGGCAACAAGGAAAAATAAAATATATAACTTCAAAAAAGGATATTTTTATTTTGGTTTTATTAGCCACTCAAAAAGGGATAAGAGGGGTGACATAAAATGACATATAGATATCACTGAAATAAATGAAAAAAGAAATGAAAGCAAAACAAAATTTGACGAGGATGTACAGATTTTACCTAAACAGATGGGCACTAAAAAGAATGAATTTAACGTGACGAAAGCGGAATAAATGAATAAAAAAGAGGAAAATAAAGCTAAAGCTTTGGGATTGGGATGGTTTGGGCGTGAGGTGGTTGGGACGCAAGAATAAAGCAGAAACTGTTGGGAATACAGTAAGACCTCAGTATTATTTAATTAAAAGACAACTAATATTTTTAATTAAAATTTACTTAATATGTAAAAATACAATTATTTTCTTTTATTTAAATTTCTTGATCGTTGGCATTACTGCTGGTCTATCCCAAGTTTTGATATTTTTGAATAGTGAGAGTACTTTTACTCACTAAAAACTAGTTTTCTAGTATGCTGCGTCTATGCTAATGTTGAGTATTTAGGGCTCCGGCTCCACCTAAAGTCAGTTGTGGAGCTACTCACGGAGCCGTATCCAGTACTGCTCTAGAATATTAAATTTTTGTAAGCCCGCGTCTAGATGTTAGATGCCCAAACGACCAAAGCTAAAGCAGCCAGTCAGTCCATTTGCATTTTTATCCATTTTTTCTTTTATTTAGCTTTTTCCCTATAACCTTCCCTGTTTCTTTCCCATTTTTGTTTAGTAAAAATAGTATGTATAGTCTGGCCTTAGCCGTTTCGGATGCGCCATCTGCCTTTTTTCTTCTTTTTACACTCCTTCCAGCCGGTCAAGAACAGTAAAAACATATCGATTTCGTTCCCCAAAACATTAATGTCCTCCCCCTTTCTTAAATTGCTTAGAAAATGGAAAATAAATTGAAAAATAAATTGTAACACAATCCGTTTTAGAAGAAAATAAATTTTTTTACATAAATTGGTTTTTGAACTATTACTTGTGAGAGGGAAAACTGAAGTTGCTGATAAATTAACCAGTTTAAGTTTAAACATTTTTACGGAATAGTTGCTATAATTTGAACTTAACTTATTTGAATTAAAGGTCGCTCGGAAATGCACAGGTCTTAAGGTCATGTTTGAGGTGTCAGAAAAGCAGAAGCTACTATAATCTCAAACCGTATTTCCGCAACTTTGTTATATGTGAAGGTTGCCGGAACTTAGAAAATTTTCGGATATTAAGAACCGAACCTAAGAGTAGAAACAAAAAATCCTGGATTTCGGTAGGTCCCTTACCGACAACCCTAATTATGAGTTTGTTTGGCATTGATAAAGATATAAACTCTTCTCTTTTGAATAAAGACAGAGGATGGCTAATAAGAAAAAGGCAAAAAAACTCATCCAGCTTTGTACTAGTATAAAATTATTTGCAAATTCATTACGAAAATTGGCAGGCAAAACAATGTTTGAGGGAAGGGATGGAAATGAGGGAAAAGGGAATGACAGGAATTGGTGTAACGGAAACGAATTGAAAAAGAGAGAGAGAAAAGAAGTAAAGGTTTCTTTCCCTCTCAACTCTCTCCTAAACGTCCATCTCCGTTTAGGTAAAAATTGGCGCGATATGGGTGGAAACAGCTCTTTTATGTTTGTAGTTTTATTTTAAGGAAGAGTAGATCCCGAAGAAAGATCACGGTTATCGAGATCGATATTTTTCGGGATATCTCGTATGAGAAAAATTTTCAGTTTATCGAGATTTTCGGTATATAGATATAAATTCTCACACGACCAATTTAGTCCGGTCTCTATTGAAGTGGAGTATTTATAAAATTTTAGAAGAATACAGTCCAACATTAAACTTAATTTTCACAACACAAAGGTATCCTTAGTTAAAAAAGAAAGATATAGAAGGGATGAGAAGATCTCGACCAAACGTTATCGCGCCGAAGCTTGTCATTCCCTTTCCCCTCTCATTTCGGCGATCCTTTCCAGGAAGAAATACGAAAAAATTGGGTGAGATAGGAAATAGTGGACAGCTATATAATGTAAAGGGGTGGCCAATAAATTTGGAAATAGGTTACTCCCCAAGTAATCCAAGTTGGAAAAGGCAGTTTTGGGGGGAGATATGCTTTTAGGAAATAAATAGAAGAGAAAATATAGAAAATCCCCAAGGGAAAAAGAAATTGAAATTTTGGATTTAATTGGACAGTAATGTAAAAATAATTTAAATTTGGAAAGAAAGGACAGCCGAACTTTAAGAAAATTTATTTTTTTGTGAAAGGAAGCGAACATGTAAAGACAAATTTGATTAAAGAAAAAGGTTATAAAATGTGAATAAAATAAAAAAAAATTGAGAGAGCGACGAATCTCTTTTTAAGATACACACAAATACTAACCTTCAAAAATAAACATGAAGCTATCTCCAAATTTATTTATCTCCAAAATTTGAAAAAGATTGGAGTAGGGCTGGTGGATCCTTGAAAGCTTCGAATTAGAGTACAGAATGGGAGGGTCGTACACAAATTGAGATGGATATCTCGGTACAACACGATAAAATTTTTTTCAATATTTTAAAAATATTCACAATAAATACCAACTGTTAACATTAAATTATAATCAAGATCAGTGCTGGGTATTTGCCATTTGTTGGCTCCGGCTCCGGCTCCGGGCTCCGGGGTTTGAAAATCTTGGCTCCGGCTCCGGGCTCCGGGGTTTCAAAATCTTAGCTCCGGCTCCGGCTCCGGGCTCCGGCCTTTTAAAATCTTGGCTCCGGCTCCAGCTCCGGCTCCGGAGCCGGCGATTTTCGGAGCCGCTCCATGTTGGCTCCGGGCTCCGGGTGAAAATCAATGAATTATTTTTCATTGGGGGATTTGGGTAGATAAAGGGGGATATCGAGTGATATAAGAGAATGTGAATGGTATCAATGGATTAAGCGGGATTTGGGTGGATTATCGTGTGAATTAGGTGGATATCGGGGAATTAAGCTGGATTAAGGGGGATGGTTGTCGGGGATTTGGGTGAATAGGAGATGGTAGACTTATCACTCTCATTATCGCCTGCTTTTTGCGCCGCAGGCGAAAATTTTGAGAATTTTGGAAGATGCTTAAGCCAGATTTCTTCCTTTTTTTGCGCCGCAGGCGAAAATTTTGAGAATTTTGGAAGACCTTAAGCCAAAAATCTTCCTTTTTTGCGCCGCAGGCGAAAATTTTGAGAATTTTGGAAGACCTTAAGCCAAAAATCTTCCTTTTTTGCGCCGCAGGCGAAAATTTTGAAAAATTAAAAAAAAAGAGACTAAAATTAATCAATTTAAAAAATTTATCCAGCCTTATTTAATAAAAAAATCCTTATTAAAATTTATTTTCCAAATAAAAACAATTATTTAATTATTTGTTGTGATATTTTTCGAACCTATAAGGATAAAACTCGGAACATAACTCACTATCCATTCAACCATATCTACATTAAGAAAGAAAGGAAAGAAAATCTTTTTTACCCGTCTTAATTTTCTCTTCCTTTTCCTTTCACGCCCACCATCTTTGCTTACTTCTTTTTCTCTAACCCATCTTTAGGGGTGTATAGCCGGAGCCGCGGGGAATTGGAAAACCTTGGCTCCGGCTCCGGGCTCCGGGGTTTGAAAATCTTGGCTCCGGCTCCAGCTCCGGCTCCGGGGTTTCCAAAATCTTAGCTCCGGCTCCGGCTCCGCCGGAGCCGGCTCCGGAGCCGGGCTCCGGAGCTAGCTCCCGGAGCTATACCCAGCACTGATCAAGATTTAAAAAGTAAAAGATATTTAAATGGATTAACAAGGATAAGTAGGGATTAGGATTGATATGGGGACTAAAAGGGTGATTAAGAGATATCGAGGGATATAGAGCATTAAGAAGAAAATTACGCATTGATAAGCGTTTCGTTCATGCCTATACAAAGGCTCTACTGACATGGATACCCAAGCTAAGCATTGTAAATGATAAACAGCATATTAGCCTTGAATAGAAGGATTGAGTGTGATCATTATTGTTTCATTTTCTAATTTTATCTACTAAATAAAAATTAAATAATTTTAATCAATTTTCTATTTTTAGCAAGTTGTCAGTCAAAATTTATTTCTAAGAGTTAGCAAACAAATAAAAATATTTTTTAGTAAGAGTTTGCTAAAAATGTTCTACATATATACACCTGTGACAAATATTTAACTAGAAAAATACAAAATTCAATATATAAATATTTTTATAAAAGGGATTAGAATTTACATTTATTATGATAAAAATAATATTTTTAAAAAAGCTAAACAAATATATATATTTATGTTTATATGCAACATTGATACATGTTTTTAGGGAGAAAAGAGGATTGCGGTCATCGTCGCCGATCGACGACCAAAAAACTTTTTTTAAATAAAAAATGAAAGAATTTTAGAGAAAGGATTGTGAAATGAAAAGAAGGAAGAGAGGAAAGGGGAATGTAGAGAAAATATTTTGAAATCAAAAAATGAAAGGGGAAAATGTTGGTGATGAAATGATTTGAGTCTAGACGGGGTCTAGTCCAAGAGGAATAACTCTGGAATGGATAAACCGTTTTTTACGATTTAAGTATCGATAGATAGAGAATTAAATGAACTATAAAATTTGAGAAAATCAAAATTTAATTAAAATTAGGATAAAGTTGTGTAGGAAAACTTGTGTTTTTTGGAAATATTGGTATTATGGAGGTGATCGGCCATAGTCGTTTTACAAGTCACTATAGTTAAAATCAAAAGCTTCAGAAATTATTTAAAATTATCTAAAATATGAGGGGCGAGCAGAGATAATGAAATAAATTACTTATTATATTATTTACTAAATTGCTAATTTTCAGACTTCAATTTTCTGTCAACGATGATCGAACATCTGTAGCATATCCATAGATATACCAAACAAAAAATCCAGAAGAATTTATTTGTTATAAAGTGTTATATGGGCTGAGACACAAATATGCTTAAGGCCCTAACACGACGTATACATATAAATATTAAAAAAAGAAAGAAATAAAATGCGCGATTAAAAATAGGGAAAATGAGAGGGAATAAAATTAAAAAATGAAGAGAGAGGAGAGGATGAGTGCTTGAGTGGAGGGATAAGCCGGATGATGAAAGGACAGCCGGGCCTTGCCACACACAGACTCGTCAAAAATTTTTTCTTTATTAATGTTAGCGATCGCGGCAAATCCTTTCATCATTACACACTTGCGCATACATTTGCTTTGCCATTGAGAAGAGTGGAATGGAAGGGTAAAACCCCAAAAGATCTAATTTCAAAAGATAAAATATTTTATTGAACAAAAGAAAATATAATATTGAATTTTATAGAAAGTTTAGTTTTACGTCATTAAATAGTCAACAAAAGTTAGAAGAAAAACAGAGGAAGAGACGCACGCACAATTTGAAAATCAGTGGAAAAATTTTAATTAATTTATTCTTGGAATGATTTTAATTTTTTAGAAGCAAAGAAAAATTTTTAAATAAAAGAAAATTTTCCTTTTTTGTAAAAGGAAGCGAGTATGAAAAAATTTCCATGATTATATACTTAAGAATGATACATAATCTCGATATTGTATTTTTAAACTTTCATTAAATTGATTTATATATAAAAGAAGATAAATAGAAAGAAATATATTAAGTAAAAATGGTTGTTTTTTTAGAGTGTCGGTTTTAATTAGTGTGGCGACGAGTTTTGAACAAAAATAGTATTCGGGATATGGAATCAGATTTTTATTCTTCGTATAAGTTCCTGATCGGATTATCTCCGTTCGGATTTAAATTCAACTCAAAAAATTATTCAGATTATTTTTAATATATATATTTTGTTGTTGATCTTTTAGAAAGTGACATTTCGATTAAAAATCTTATTTGGCCCTACTAAATTGACCACACTTAAAAGGTTGATTCAGCCGACTACCAAAATAGAGGCTGATTATATAAATAAATATAAAATTGACAATCGGAGTGAGAGAAAAAGGGAGGCAATTCTTTTATTTTTCGTGTTTTGGAGTACATTTAATTCCTCAATAACAAACAGAAAAAAAGTATTTAAAAATAAAATAAGAGAAAATTTTGTATTTAAATAAGTGTCAGATGCTGACGAGCACTTGCGGATACACTGAAAATTTTATATTTGGCTAAGAATAGCATAAATTATAAAATTAATAATGCCCTGAATTTGTGCAATTTCTTACGGAAGATAAAACTGCGGTAGACTCCAGCTACATCTTTCTTAAATCTTGGCTTGTGCCTCGTTGCTTTTTATAATCTTAGCTCAAGATCAGGTAGTTTTTGAAGCTCTCCATCTGGCTCCAGCTGGGAGATAAATAACTGAATTTTAGCCTGCAGTGCCGCGGTGATCGAGGTGTACATTTATGCTTTATTATCTCAATTTATAAAATGGAAAATGCATAAAAAAAAGTTAAGATTATTATATAAACGGATCATTCGACTAACATTTACAAATCAAGTTTGTCCGCAAAATTTCTGTCCGCAACTGCTCGTGTTTGTATAAATTGATAATGTTTACATAAAAAGACAAAAGATTATTTTGAGAGTCACAAGGGGGGGCAAAATAAAAATAGAATTTTTGTAATAAATTTTACTCAATAAAACTATTAATAGAAAAAGAATGTGACAAAAGTAAAGGAGCTTAAGGGAAAAAATTTTATAATTTAAGACACACCTTAATGAGTAATTTCTATGGGGAAAATATAAATATTTGACTCTTGTCAAGTTTAGGCAAATTAATATGTTTCATTAGCTTACAAAGATGGATTTTTTATTATTGGACCACAATTAGATTATAACGGGTTTCTTAAACTTAAAACAATTGACCATAGAGCAACAATTACTATTTCGTTTCGTTTCTCTCCGCAACGAAAGAGACATTTTTTACTTCGTTTCGATTGGAAATAAAGAATATTTTATTTCGGGCATCCCTGCTTCCGACCTCGACGAGAGGGCATTGGAATAACTTCACATCGGAGCTGTTCCGAATCCACAGCTCCGTTATCCATCTCGATTCTCCACCTTTCTACTCCAACTCAATCCTCTCATAATGAAGAGGAAAATTTATTTGTTAATTCACAGATGAATGACTGTATGGAAAGTTCAAAATTAGGAAACATTCAAACTGATAATATTGAATCATTTAATAATCAACAAAAAACGACTGTGAAAATAAAGGAGAAGAGCCGATTGTTTCCAACGAGAAGGCTAAGTTAGAACAAGGAAATAGTAATCGAGTGGAAGAACATTAGGATAATATGAATGATTTGGATTATCTAAATTTTTTGAATTACTTAAATTTTTTGGATAATCAGAATTTCTTTTGATGGATTTTTTTAAAAGAACAAACGAACGAAGGCAATCTTTTAATCTAACAAATAAAACATATTATCCCTTTTTCTGATGATATTTTAATTCAAATATGTATTTTTCTGATTATTCGACCAATAAATTTTATCAAGCACTTTGCCTTCAGTGAAAATTTATTTTAAATTTAAAAACATAATTTAGGAAATAATTAAACGGACCATTCTGCCCTTAAAAGAGGGGCGTTTGACTTTCTCAAGGAATATTTTTTAAAAACAAAATGTCATTTTGCACTTTAAAATTTTTTTAAATTGTCTGGGATTACTTAAAAATATTTTGTCATTAAATAATAATTTACTTGTATTACTTATTTATAATTAAATTTTATTTTTAATAAATTCAAATTTAAATTAATTTATTATTTTGGGTTAATTAATAATTTTAAATTTAGAATGAAACTTGATAGACAAAATGATAGAGTTTTAATATTTTTAATTCTCAATTCGATATTGTGGAGTTTAATTAATTCTGTTAAAAATATAAAAATCTAAAGGAGTTGATTAGAGTTGAAGGGAATGAAGCTGGATCATCGACCCATCATCCAAATCAAGAATATACAGAAAAGTTAAAACCAAAATACAAAAATACAAAAAAGGCCAGAGCAAAGTATGTTAAAACTTATTATGAGAATAATAAAGAAAAGTTCAAAGAAAGGAATAAAAATTACTATGAGAAAAATAAAGAAAAGATGAAAGAATATAGTCGAAATTATTATAAAAATAATAAAAAATATTCTGAAAATTACCAGAAAATTAACAAAGAAAAGATCCGGGAATGTAGACAAAAATACTACGAAAATAATAAAGATAAATGGCCTGAATACAAGCGAAAATTTTCTTTTTGAGTTTAATTCGTTTTATATAAAAATATAAAGGAATATCTCTAAAGCATTTTACAATGTTCAGACAAAAATTTCAAAAATATTTGATAAAATGTCAAATAAAAATTAGCAGAGTGCCTGATAAGGGTGTGCCAAAACTGATTTTAAAAGGGAAAACGGAACACCTACCAAGTTCTGCTTAAGGCCAGATTTGCTAGGTGATATTAAGCGGAATATGAAGAAAATACAAATTATTTTATCCGGACCAGGCAATATTCACTGCTCATTCCTTCAGAGTGATTAAACCGGTGGAGCAGGTCAGTGTGCCGCGAGCCCAATGTACCTCCGAGCTATAACTTTGTCTAAAATTGTCTAATCCTTGTCGCCGTAGTATGGTTAGATTTAGCTGGAAACCCCAAAAATCCTGATTTTAAAAATCAGATTAACCGAAAAACATGTATAAATCACCAATAATGGAAGGGATTATTCAAAATGATTTCATATAACTTGAGAATTATAATATTTTATTCATCCCTCTCTCACTCTGGGTGCCGGAAAATTGGGCTCTGGAAAATTGGGCTCCAAGATTTTTCGGAAATTTGGGCTCCAACTTTTCGGAAAATTGGGCTCCAGCGGTAATTTGGGCTCTGCGTGAAAAAATCGGAATATTGGGCTCTAAAATTTTGGGCTCCAGAGGAATTTTGGGCTCTGAGGAAAAAAGTCAAATTATGCAAAAATTAGAGATGAGTCTTCGAAATCGGGAGATTTTGCGTGTACGCCCAACTGTTCTTGGAAGGAATAGGATTTCTTTATCAAATTCCACTGAATCGGACCGACCAATTTGAACTAATTTGAGTATACTTTAAAGGAATAGGGCCAAGTACTCACCCAGACCAACTGGCCGTAGGTTCCGAACCCAGAACTCGACTTCGCTCCGTAGGTTTGCATCAGGGTTGCCGCCCGAAACCCGAAACCCGATACCCGAAACCCGAAACCCGGCCTTTTTTTGTACCCGAAACCCGATACCCGAATTGAAAATTTTCCAACCCGAAACCCGAAACCCGTACCCGATATTTTTTCCAACCCGAAACCCGTGACCCGAAATTGATTAAAACCCGAAATTTTTACCCGAAAATTTAGCCTTACCCGATTTTTTAAAATAAATTTATAGAAAGAGAAAGAAGGAAAAGGGAATGAAATATTTGTAATTTCTTTCATTTTTCATTATGTTGATCGGTGGTTGAATGGGTTAGGCGACTGGCTCGATATTTTCATATGGGTGGGTTCGAGTCCAGGGCTGGAAATAATGCCTAAAAAATTTTTCTTTTCAAAAATAAATGCCTTTAAACTTTGATTTTCATTTTAGATTTTTAAATTTATTTTTTTAATATTTTAAGCTTGAAAGAGCATTAAAAATTTTAATTTAGTCATGAATTTTGCAAAATTTTCGCCTGCGGCGCATAAAATTAAGAGTTCTAGGTTCATGATCAATTAAACTTAAATAAAAATTTTTGCCTGCGGTTCTGACAATTGAATTCTTTCACCTAAGACCTTAAAAAATTCTCAAAATTTTCGCCTACGGCGGTGAAAAAGCTAGAAATCTGGCTTAAGGACCTCCAAAATTCTCAAAATTTTCGCCTGCGGCGCAAAAAATGGAAGAAAATTGGCGTCTTTGTCTTCAAAATTCTCAAAATTTTCGCCTGCGGCGCTAAAAACGGGAGAAATTTGGAGGCTTTTATGGAGATAAGGCGGAGGGATATTAGCACATAGTGGGATTTTATCAAGGTGGGATTTTACCAAGATATCCCTCTTAATCCCCAAATCCCACAATGTTTTAATCTCTTCAAATTTGCTTCTCTCTATATCACCCAAAATCCTATTATGCAATATAGCTTGCCTCCTTACAATTTAGTTCACCAATAGCCGAACACCCGAAAATAACCCGAATTTTTCGCCAAACCCGAAACCCGTACCCGAAATTTTTGCCAACCCGAAACCCGATACCCGAAATGAAAATTTTATAACCCGAAACCCGTACCCGATATTTTTGCCAACCCGAAACCCGTGACCCGAAATGAAAACGCTCCAACCCCCCCAAAGGCCAAAACTCCCTAGAGAAAGGTTGAAAAATAAACCGACTGTCTCTATTAGACCGACTCTTTCTAATAAACCGACCCTCTAGAGGATAGTTGAAAAATAAACCGACCGGTCGCACTATTAGGAAAAATACGGTATGTATTTTTCTGATTATTCGACCAATAAATTTTATCAAGCACTTTGCTTTCAATGAAAATTTATTTTAAATTTAAAAACATAATTTAGGAAATAATTAAACGGACCATTCTGCCCTTAAAAGAGGGGCGTTTGACTTTCTCAAGGAATATTTTTTAAAAACAAAATGTCATTTTGCACTTTAAAATTTTTTTAAATTGTCTGGGATTACTTAAAAATATTTTGTCATTAAATAATAATTTACTTGTATTACTTATTTATAATTAAATTTTATTTTTAATAAATTCAAATTTAAATTAATTTATTATTTTGGGTTAATTAATAATTTTAAATTTAGAATGAAACTTGATAGACAAAATGATAGAGTTTTAATATTTTTAATTCTCAATTCGATATTGTGGAGTTTAATTAATTCTGTTAAAAATATAAAAATCTAAAGGAGTTGATTAGAGTTGAAGGGAATGAAGCTGGATCATCGACCCATCATCCAAATCAAGAATATACAGAAAAGTTAAAACCAAAATACAAAAATACAAAAAAGGCCAGAGCAAAGTATGTTAAAACTTATTATGAGAATAATAAAGAAAAGTTCAAAGAAAGGAATAAAAATTACTATGAGAAAAATAAAGAAAAGATGAAAGAATATAGTCGAAATTATTATAAAAATAATAAAAAATATTCTGAAAATTACCAGAAAATTAACAAAGAAAAGATCCGGGAATGTAGACAAAAATACTACGAAAATAATAAAGATAAATGGCCTGAATACAAGCGAAAATACCGACAAAAAAAGGAAAATGAAAAAGAAATTTTACAAAATGAATGTTCAAATTTAAGAGACGTTCAATCTGATTAGGGGGAAGGAACTTCATTTGATAGGCAACAGAACACTGCTCGTGATAATAAAGGAAAAGAACCGATTGTTTTCAAAGAGAACGTTCAGTTAGAACAAGGAATTGTTAATTGTGTGGAAGTTGAACATCTTATTCAACAAATAGATGGTGATATAAATAAGGTGGCTAATGAGAAATTTCTGGATGATTTGAGTTTTTTGGATGATATTTGAATTTTTTCTGATATTAGTATTATTTTCATTAACGAAATCTGTTTTTAAACATGATAAAATAAATACATATCATTCTCTTCTTATAAATATCCGTATTAAAATCTTTCTTTTATATGTTCATTTACTAATAATAAAATGCTGATTTCTTTAGTTTTTAAATTGGGGTTTTTAAATTTAAAAAAGTCAATTGTAAAGTTAATTGTAAAGTTCAATTCTCTGTCTTTTAAATTTAAAGTTTAAATATTAATTTTAAATAAAAGTTTTTTTATTCGTTCAAAATTAATTTTTTATCTTTAAATAATTGTTGGGAAAGTATTTCTCAACAGTCTGTTTTTAAATCGGAAACAAAAAAACAAACATTTCCTTTAAGAGTATTTGCACTTTAATTAACGCTATGCACTTTATTTTCAATGAGAATTTGTTTTAAAAAATGTAAAAGAATTATGAAATGTCTTTAGCCATTATGTAATTTGTAATTAAATAATAACTTTACTCAAGTGATTTAATTAAAAATAATAATTAATTATTAATTAAATTTATAAGTTTTCTTAAATTTATTTTCTTCTGTTAATTTGAGCAAAAATTGCAAGCTTAAAACACAAAAAAGTTCTCGTACATTTACTTAAGCACCCGACCACTAATTTTTCTAATAAATTTTTAAATTTAATTTTAGAATGAAAATTATTAGTGTTTTAATCTTTTTAATTTTCAATTCGATATTTTGGAGTTTAATTAATTCTGTTAAAAATAATAAAAATTTAAACGAGTTGAATAGTGTTGAGCAGGGTTGCCGCGGGTACAAAAAATTTTCGGGTACGGGTTTCGGGTATCGGGTTGGAGCGTTTTCATTTCGGGTCACGGGTTTCGGGTTGGCAAAAATATCGGGTACGGGTTTCGGGTTTCGGGTTATAAAATTTTCATTTCGGGTATCGGGTTTCGGGTTGGCAAAAATTTCGGGTACGGGTTTCGGGTTTGGCGAAAAATTCGGGTTATTTTCGGGTGTTCGGCTATTGGTGAACTAAATTGTAAGGAGGCAAGCTATATTGCATAATAGGATTTTGGGTGATATAGAGAGAAGCAAATTTGAAGAGATTAAAACATTGTGGGATTTGGGGATTAAGAGGGATATCTTGGTAAAATCCCACCTTGATAAAATCCCACTATGTGCTAATATCCCTCCGCCTTATCTCCATAAAAGCCTCCAAATTTCTCCCGTTTTTAGCGCCGCAGGCGAAAATTTTGAGAATTTTGAAGACAAAGACGCCAATTTTCTTCCATTTTTTGCGCCGCAGGCGAAAATTTTGAGAATTTTGGAGGTCCTTAAGCCAGATTTCTAGCTTTTTCACCGCCGTAGGCGAAAATTTTGAGAATTTTTTAAGGTCTTAGGTGAAAGAATTCAATTGTCAGAACCGCAGGCAAAAATTTTTATTTAAGTTTAATTGATCATGAACCTAGAACTCTTAATTTTATGCGCCGCAGGCGAAAATTTTGCAAAATTCATGACTAAATTAAAATTTTTAATGCTCTTTCAAGCTTAAAATATTAAAAAAATAAATTTAAAAATCTAAAATGAAAATCAAAGTTTAAAGGCATTTATTTTTGAAAAGAAAAATTTTTTAGGCATTATTTCCAGCCCTGGACTCGAACCCACCCATATGAAAATATCGAGCCAGTCGCCTAACCCATTCAACCACCGATCAACATAATGAAAAATGAAAGAAATTACAAATATTTCATTCCCTTTTCCTTCTTTCTCTTTCTATAAATTTATTTTAAAAAATCGGGTAAGGCTAAATTTTCGGGTAAAAATTTCGGGTTTTAATCAATTTCGGGTCACGGGTTTCGGGTTGGAAAAAATATCGGGTACGGGTTTCGGGTTTCGGGTTGGAAAATTTTCAATTCGGGTATCGGGTTTCGGGTACAAAAAAAGGCCGGGTTTCGGGTTTCGGGTATCGGGTTTCGGGTTTCGGGCGGCAACCCTGGTCTATAGTGTGCATTTTTACTAATTTTTTTCTCAAATAGAAAAAAATATAAAATTAATTTTATGTATTTGGTGAATATTTCAGAAGAAAAAATTTATTTTAGAAAAATCCCCGTATTAATTATAATTGGTTCAGAACCAGTGGTATAGATTCTATTAAATTGTCACACGTTACTCGCACCTGTGTTCGAATTATAATCTTGCCCTTTTTCACCTAAATTTCAACTTTTAAAATTTTTTACTTTTTTAAACCAAATTCGATTTTATTACTTTTTCAATTTTCTCCATTTTTCTCGTTAATTTGACTTCATTACAAAAATTATAAAAATTAGTTTTCCCTTCTTCTATGAAGGGGACACAAAATCAGTCTACACGCAGGTACCAGCTGGGCAGAGATGGGTCGTAGTTCCGTTTTCCGATTTCCGCCGTTTTTTTTCGTTCCCATTTCCGAAAAAAATTTTGATTTCCGATTTCCGAGTTCCGACTTTTGAGCCAGTTCGGATTTCCGGCTCTTCCGATTTCCGACCCACCTCTGCAGCTGTGTTTGATTATTTCTTAACTGCGTTGGTTAACGAATATTAATTAATATTTCGTCAAAAATTTTTTATTGTATCTGGTAGGCTTTAATTTGTCGTCTTTTGTATTCTTATATTTTGTGTTTAACGTTCCTCTATATTCTTGATTTGGATTATGGGTCGATGATCCAGCCCCATCATTTAATATTTTATTTAAATCCTTTGAGTGCTCCTCAACACCAGGGTTGCCGCCCGAAACCCGAAACCCGATACCCGAAACCCGAAACCCGGCCTTTTTTTGTACCCGAAACCCGATACCCGAATTGAAAATTTTCCAACCCGAAACCCGAAACCCGTACCCGATATTTTTTCCAACCCGAAACCCGTGACCCGAAATTGATTAAAACCCGAAATTTTTACCCGAAAATTTAGCCTTACCCGATTTTTTAAAATAAATTTATAGAAAGAGAAAGAAGGAAAAGGGAATGAAATATTTGTAATTTCTTTCATTTTTCATTATGTTGATCGGTGGTTGAATGGGTTAGGCGACTGGCTCGATATTTTCATATGGGTGGGTTCGAGTCCAGGGCTGGAAATAATGCCTAAAAAATTTTTCTTTTCAAAAATAAATGCCTTTAAACTTTGATTTTCATTTTAGATTTTTAAATTTATTTTTTTAATATTTTAAGCTTGAAAGAGCATTAAAAATTTTAATTTAGTCATGAATTTTGCAAAATTTTCGCCTGCGGCGCATAAAATTAAGAGTTCTAGGTTCATGATCAATTAAACTTAAATAAAAATTTTTGCCTGCGGTTCTGACAATTGAATTCTTTCACCTAAGACCTTAAAAAATTCTCAAAATTTTCGCCTACGGCGGTGAAAAAGCTAGAAATCTGGCTTAAGGACCTCCAAAATTCTCAAAATTTTCGCCTGCGGCGCAAAAAATGGAAGAAAATTGGCGTCTTTGTCTTCAAAATTCTCAAAATTTTCGCCTGCGGCGCTAAAAACGGGAGAAATTTGGAGGCTTTTATGGAGATAAGGCGGAGGGATATTAGCACATAGTGGGATTTTATCAAGGTGGGATTTTACCAAGATATCCCTCTTAATCCCCAAATCCCACAATGTTTTAATCTCTTCAAATTTGCTTCTCTCTATATCACCCAAAATCCTATTATGCAATATAGCTTGCCTCCTTACAATTTAGTTCACCAATAGCCGAACACCCGAAAATAACCCGAATTTTTCGCCAAACCCGAAACCCGTACCCGAAATTTTTGCCAACCCGAAACCCGATACCCGAAATGAAAATTTTATAACCCGAAACCCGTACCCGATATTTTTGCCAACCCGAAACCCGTGACCCGAAATGAAAACGCTCCAACCCGATACCCGAAACCCGTACCCGAAAATTTTTTGTACCCGCGGCAACCCTGCTATAGACTAAACAATTTTTTGTACTTTTATGTGTTGTTAGCCCTCAAAAACTCTCTAAAAATGAATAAAATAGATGGGGATTCGGGCTAATTGCGTGCGAAGCCGGTGTGTGGAAATTGCGCGAGCAAATGAGTGAAGAAATAAAATAAAGCTTTTTTTGTACAATTTTTAGAAAATAAAAAAAATTAAATGAGTGAGGGAAGGTGAGTGGAGAAAAATATTTGAGAAAAATAAAAGAGAATTGGGGGAGAAATGGTGAAAATTAATTAAAGTAGAGGATAATACAGGGTGCGGCAAAAGTTCCCGTACTTTTATTAAGCATAAAATTTATTTCAAATATTTTTGTTAATTTTATAAAATCTATGAAAAAGTATTCATTACTATCCAAAGAAATGAAAAATTATAACAAAGGTCCGAAATTTGTTCCCTCTGCCAAGATATACGCGTCCAAACGCTAACTGAATTTGCCCACTATGGTCGCGCAACTCATCCACAATAATTGAATCCCAGCCCAGATGCAATCCCTCTTAATTGCATTTTTTGATATAAATCATATCCTTGGAAGTCTCTGCTCCAATAATTACCAAATTACTAGTCCATAGCATTCAGATCTGGGGAGTTACTTGGCTAAATGGCTTTGCCCCAAAATCCTGGAAACAACTTTTCGCAGAGGTCAATCATTGTTTTTGCTCAATGTGAAGGAGCCCAATTTTGCTGCAACATAAAATTGGTTTTACCGAAGTGTTGCTATGACCAGGGATGCAATAGCACAAATCACGGCCAACACCATTGTTGCTGTGCCCAGTGATCCATGGTTGTTGAGCCTAGGGATCAAGTGGCACAAATCCCGGCCCACACCATTACAAATTGTGGAAAGAGGCTCTTCTGAATAGAGTTCAGCGGTATCGGGATTTTGACAAAAACCCGGGATCGGGATTTAGGAATGGTGATCCCGATCCCGGATCCCGACACGGGATCGGGATTGGCCGAAATCGGGATCGGGATTTGGAATGGAGATCCCGATCCCGATCCCGGATCGGGACCGGGATTGAAAAATCGGGATCGGGATTTACTAAAAAAATTTTTAAAAACATTTAAATTTTTATTTTTTCACATAGACTCAATATACATAATTCTAAAATTTCCACTGCGGTGCTGAACTATCTAGTTTAGGTCTCATAGACGCATGATTTACTTTCCGGTTCAGGGGATTAAGGGGGGATAAGGTAATGGGGGGGGGGATAAATGGGATTGGGCTTCTTCCATTTTAAACTCCGCAGGCGAAAAGTGCAATGTTTTGTGCCATGTCACAAAATTTCTTCCATTTTCAGCGCCGCAGGCGAAAATTTTAAGAATTTTTGACGTCCAAGTGTAATATTTATTCATTTTTTCACATTTTATTTACAAAATCCCAAAAAACTTCTCTTCAAATCTAGCTTAATCCCTGTCTCTTAGCTTACTCTCTGTCTCTTCAAATCTAGCTTAATCCCTGTAAATCCACCGATAACCTGCTATACTCCAAATCCACCGATACACCCTCAACCCCTCTTGATCCCTCGATATCAGACCAAATCGCTCAATATTTCGATATAGATGTTAAGACAGCTTTGTTCATTTTTGCGGTGCCCAGGCAAAAATTTTGAGAATTTTGGATGTCAAGATGCCAAATTTCTTCTATTTTCTGCGCCGCAGGCGAAATTTTTCTTACTTTCACGCCTCCCCTCTTTTGTTAACTTTATTTCACAGGCTTCTAGTCAATTTATAAAGTCGGGATTTGCATCGGGATCTGATGCACATCCCGATCCCGATCCCGGATCCCGGCACGGGATTGAAAGTGGCCGGGATCGGGATCGGGATATATATTTCGGGACCGGGATCATAAAAATCGGGATCGGGATTTGAAAAACCCGGGATAATCCCGCCCGATCCCGACCGGGATCCCGATCCCGCTGAACTCTACTTCTGAACAATTTTGGAAGCAAGGCCTTTCCTAGGAAGTGATTCCCTATGATTTCGTCTGTTGTGAAAGATGGGATTGCAAATGGGCTGGGATTCAATTATTGTGGATGAGTGCACGACCATAGTAGGCAAATTCAGTTAGCGTTTGGACGCGTATAACTTGGCAGAGGGAAGAAATTTTGGACATTTGTTATAATTTTTTCATTTCCTTAGATAGTAATGAATACTTTTTCATAGATTTTATAAAATTAACAAAAATATTTGAAATAAATTTTATGCTTAATAAAAGTACGGGAACTTTTGCCGCACCCTGTAGAGTATATTTAGAATGGAGAGGTTAGTAATGGATGGAATAAACACGGAATTTTTTGGAATCTCTTGAAATTTAGAAGGTTTTTGAAGTTTTACTTCCGGGGGTTTGGATTTCGGGGGGTTATGTGGCTTCGGGCGGTTGGGTTTGGAGTTTCAGGGGTTTGGATTTTAAGTGAAAAATAATCCTCGTAATAAAAAATATAGATCGGGGGAAGTAGAAATGAAATTGATCAATTAAACCCAACCCTATTACATGATCCCGGGATTACAGTTTAACTGCCACCTAGTCTAGCCTCGGATCAAGTCTTCAGAAATGGAGCCTATTAACGGTCGTGTTTTATTTTTAAAGTATTTTCAAGGCAATTCATAAATCTATGGAAACCTAAATACTAGCTAGCGGAAAACTTTAATAATATTTGAACAATTAAATTAAATTATTAAAAAAGTTTATTTAATTAGTAGAGCGAATAAAAAATAATATTTAGTTAGAGAAAAATAATAAAAGAAAAATTAAGCTTTAACATTTTTAGAGAATTACCTTTATGACGTCAACACGATTCTTTTTAAAATTTGTTAAAATAATATTTTATAGCCGAGGTAATTTGATATTTTTTGAATGGGAATTTTTTTATATTTGTTCGGGAGGGTAAAAAATCTTGTAAAAATGCTTAGAAAATGGATAGAAAAAATTAAAAATTTCTTTAAAATTTCTAAAAGGCTAATTTATCATTAAAAAGTCAGCAATTATTACACGTAAAATATATAACAAGAGGCATATAAATAGAGATCTGGATTGAAATAGAACGTATTTTATTTGTGAATTTAGAGGGAGCGGGATCGAAGCCCTAAAACCTAGATTAAGCAACACACGAATTCCATATTATAAGCAGTTGCTCAGACACCCTGTTTAATCAAACGGAGAATGTCTAGCCATTTCGACAACTTTAATTAAAAGCCTCTGTAAAATAAAAGAAAAAATACAAGGAAATTTTGGGTAGGAGTTTGTTATAAGATTTGTCGTGTAAGGTTTATAGTTAAGTTGTCGAAATAAGTTACAACATTTACAATCAAACCTCAATATCTGATACACTTGCTGCTTAATAAACCTCAAGGTTTTCAAGCTGTTTAAACGATTATGAGACTTTATTAGTAGCCTCCATAAAGATTTCCCTCATTACACGATAAAATTTTTACCCCCAAAGAAGTGTCTAATAGCGAGATTTTTCAGTATAATTTTACAAATAAATTGTTTTAATTTAAAAATAAAATAAATAAAACAAGTAAAAGCACTAATGATTAAAATTTGAGTGAAATAAGAGGGAAAAGCAAGAGAAGCCTTTAACGGTTCTTGCTTTCATTTTTCTATTTTCTGTTGTTTTTTAGTGTCCCAAAGTGAATCACAGCACACACATTACCATGACAACTTAAAAATATCTAATAAATTTAAGTAAAGAAAACGAAAAATAAGGGGAAAATGAAAAGATTTTTTTTATTTTGGTAAAATTAATTATTTATTTCCGTTCTTATTTTAGCAAAAAAATACTTTAAAGGGTTCCTTGACATTTTCGACGATATTATTTTTAATTTTATAATAAATATCACCTTTGAAGAGGCATGAGTTAAGCAGCAGAATCTCGCTATAAATCGACATAAATTGTTATTAATTGGAATATTTAAATGATAAAACAAGCCTCCAGAATCTAATTTTAAAATAAAATTCATATTTAAATTTTAAATATAATTTTATACCATATACATACATATTAGACAAATAAAAAATTTTTTATTAGGTTTATTACTTTAAAAAATAAATTTTTTTCTTGTTTTAATTATTTATGACATTTGTTTTATTATTGTTTTAATTTTTGTATTTTTTTAAACACTGTTAGTGTATGTATTACATACCTTGTGTTTGTTCGTTAAATAAAAATAAAATAAAAAAATAGAAATTTTTGATAAATAAGAAGTCTCTAAGCTTACAATCGGTTCTTTTCCTTTGTTTTCACAAATATTATTTTGTTGATTAACTAAAGAAGTTCCTTCCTCTCTATTGTTTTTCAACCTATCATTTTTCAAAATTTCTTTTTCATTTTTCCTTTTTAGATAGTATTTTCGATTATTTACGCGCTTTTTTTCTTTATACGCTTCTTGATATTTTCAATAATATTCTCGATTCTTTTCTTTGTTGATTTTATTGTAATTTCGAAGATAATTTCGATTATATTCTTTTATTTTTTCTTTATTCTTCTGACAGTATTTTCTATGCTTTTCATTCAGCCATTCCTTATTCTCCATGTAGTAATTTTTATTTTGTTCCTTCCATTTTAACTTTTTGTCATCCTTAATATTTGTTATTGTGCACTCGTTATTAATTTTAAGTTTTGGTTTTAGTGCTGCTTTGTATTTTTCACTTTGATGATTAACCGATGATTCAGCCCCATCATTTAGTATTTTATTTAGATCCTTTGAATAGGGTTGTCAGTTTAACAGATTCATCGGTTAACCGAAACCGAACCGATAAACCGAACCGAAAATCTTCGGTTCGGTTCGGTTTGAAACCGACAACCCTACCTTTGAAGTTTCCTCAACTCTATTCAACTCGTTTTGATTTTTATTATTTTTAACAGAATTTATTAAACTCCATAATATCGAATTGAAAATTAAAAAGATTAAAACATTAATAATTTTCATTCTAAATTAATTTATAAATTATTCTAAAATGATAAATTCAATTAAAAATTAAATTCATTAAATGAACTTTTAATTAGAAATAATTAACACTAAGTAAATAAATTTAAACTGCTTAATGACAAATCATTTGTTAATTAATCCCAGACATTTACGAAATTTTAAAGTGTTTTTTAATTTTAAAAGAATATTCTTTGAAAAGGAAAGTGCATTCGACCTTTGATATTTTTATGCTTAGTTAAATGCCTCGTCTGTTAGTCTATACTCTTTACGTTAATTAGACCTAATCAAAAGGACTAGGGATATTGGTATCAACCCGGATGCCGCGCATACGACCTTTGATATTTTTCATCAAAGAAAAAATTTTTCTCAACTGGAAAATCATTTAAATTAACATGCTTTTGGTCAATTGTTGCTCTTGGTCAATTTTTAAAAATTTATAAAACCCGGTATAATTGCCCTAATTTATATGTATGTAGCTTTAAATACTAAGAAAGGAAATATATTTTTTATTTTTCCGATTTAAAAACAGACAAACAAATTTATCAGAAGAAATTTTAATTATCCAAAAAATTAATTATTCAAAGAGAATTCAAATATCATCCAATAAACTCAAATCTTCCAAAAAGTTCTCATCAGCCACCTTATTTATATCATCATCTATTTGTTGAATAAGATGTTCAACTTCCACACAATTAACGATTTCTTGTTCTAACTGAACGTTCTCTTTGATCGGTCCTTTTCCTTTGTTTTCACAGTCGTCATTCTGTTGATTAGCAAAAGAAGTTCCTTCATCTATATCATCTTGAACATTTGTTAATTTTAAATTATCATTTTGCCGAATTTCTTCTTCATTTTTCTTTTTTAGATAGTGTTTCTGTTTATTTGCACGCTTTTTTTCTTTATGAGCTTCATCATATTTCCGTTTATATTCTCGTTTCTTTTCTTTGTTAATTTTCTGGTAATTTTTAGAATAATTTCGACTATATTCTTTTATCTTTTCTTTATTTTTCTGATAGTATTTTTTCTGTTTTTTCTTCAGCCATTCCTTATTCTTCGTGTAGTAATTTTTATTTATTTCTTTCTGCTTTAAATTTGTGTCATCTATAATATTTGTTGTTATGCCCTCTTTATTAATTTTAAGTTTTGATTTTAGTGCTTCTTTAAAATTTTCACTTTGAGGAACAACCGATGATTCAGCCCCATCATTTAATATTTTATTTAAATCCTTTGGAGTTTCCTCAACTCTAATCAACTCGTTTAGATTTTTATTATTTTTAACAGAATTAATTAAACTCCATAATATCGAATTGAAAATTAAAAAGATTAAAACACTAACAAGTTTCATCTTAATTTAATATTATTAATTAATCTAAAATAATAAATTAATTTAAAATTTAATTAATTTAAAAGTGAATTTAATCAGAAATATGTAATACTAATTTATTATTTAATGACAAAATATTTCTTAATGACAGACAGTTCGAGAAATTTTAAAGAAATTTTAAAGTTTTAGATTTTGAAATAATATTAATTGAAAGGAAAGTGCATATATTCGAAAGTGAATATACTTATTTAGATTCCTTGTCACCAGTCCTCAAATCCAGTTAGCTCGTCTTGTTTTTTATTATTTTTACAGAATTAATTAAACTCCAAAATATTGAATTGAATATTAAAATTATTAAAATAAAGAGGGGTTACATGCTGAATGTTTCCAAAAATTTATTATAAAGATTTAGCTTCAAGTTAATTCATACATATCATAAAATTGTGGGAAAATATAATCGCATATGAATAGTTATTATTATATGATAGACATTATAAAATAGCTGAGATAGGAAATTTCATGAAGGCATATCGATATTATCGTGAAACAATTTACCCGAGTTTAGGACATGCGTCCCACGAGCTTTTTTGCGTCCCATGAGCGCTTAAGCGTCCCATCAGTGTATATAGTATACGAACTTTTGATATTTAAATTTTAACAGAATTAAGATTTTTATTAATTTAAGAGCCTTTTGACAAATTATTCAAATTTGGGTAAAATGAACAGTAATAAGCGGAATCAGGCTTCTGCCAATATTTCACTAATCAATTCAAGAATTGGTGAAAACAACAAAAAGAAATTTCTCAGTATAAATAAATATTAATAGCCTTATACTGTGATTTTTACCACAAATTAGACTTTTTATGTATTGTTTTTATTTGTTTCAACGATGTAAGTGGACACCCTTTCGTTGAATTTTTTTATAAATAAATAAATTAATTAATCTCCAAAAAATCGAACTGAAGATTAAAATGATTAAAGCACTAAAAAGTTCCATTCTAAATTAATTCAAAAATTTAATAAAAAAGTAAATTTTTGAGATGATTATCTTTAATACGAAAAAAGTTATGATGGAAGGAAAAGTGCCATAACATTCTGGGCACCCTGTAACTGTTTATATTTTTGAGACTAACTGTTTTACATGTTATAGAGGAAGGCTATAATTGACAATCAAAGTAAATCCGCCTTTATTTAAAAAATTTCTTTCTTCATTAAATTTTCTTATTATAAGTAAAAAATAAAATATTCATTGCTTATGCACTTTACTTTCAATGAAAATTTATTTATACATATCTTTAAAAATAAACAAGTGTCTGAGAAAATTCTGATATTTCACAATTTTACAAATAATAATTAGATAAAATTAAAGTAAGAAAAAATTATTTAAATAAAAAGTAGACAGAGTAAGGATTTCATTATTGACCTTTATAACGCTGTATATATTTTTTCATCTTCAATATAAAGAAGTTGATAGTTGCTTTTAAAATATTGTAAAGCATATAGCTATTAATTTCCTAAGGCTGAGCAGTAGGCGGAGTGATGTAATTGCGAACACATCAGTCCGGTCTACTGAAGATGCTGGTTCGCTCCCAGCCGCCGAATAACCTTTTGCTCTAGCTAAAGGAGAGAAATAGCTATAGCCCAGCTGCTTTACTATATTAATATTACATTAAAATTAAATTTTTTCATTCTTAAAATTATTTTAGAATGAAACTTATTAATGTATTAATCTTTTTAATTTTCAATTCGATATTGTGGAGTTTAATTAATTCTGTTAAAAATAATAAAAATCAAAGTGAGTTAGTTGGAGTTGAGGAAACCTCAAAGGATTTAACTAAAATATTTAATGATGGGGCTGAATCGGCTGTCAATCTTCAAGGCCAACAAAATATAACCTTAAAACCAACTGCAAAATTTACAAAAAAAAAGACATAAGTGAAAATAATTTACCAGAAAGGAAGTATTTTGAAAACTATTACATGAAAAACAAAGAAAAGATAAAAGAAAGAAGTAGAGATTATTATGTTATGAATAAAAATAAGCAAAAAATTATTATGTTAATTATTATATACATAAATAATAAAGGAAAGATTAAAAAAGAAAATCAAGAATACCGTCTAAAAAAGAAAAATGAAAAGAAAATTTTACAAAAAGCTGATTCGAAATTTTAAAACATTCAAAAGGCTGGAACGCAGAATAGTGATTGTGAAAATAAGGGAAAAGAACCGATTGTTTACAAAGAGAATGTTCAATTAGATTAAGAAAATATTCAACAAGTAAAGGATATTCCAACACAAACTTCTCATGAAGGGGAAGGAACATCAGTTGTTAATCCACTGAAGGATGATAATTTAACTGAAACAATTGTTTGCCATTCTGAACAAGAAAAGGACCAATTACCTATTCAAAATACGAATGAAATGAATGATTTGGAATATCTTAATTTTTTGGATAATCAGAATTTCTTGTGATGATATAAAGTTTACAGATAACCTATTTTTTCAAATAAAAACAAATCTATCCATTTTCTAATTATTATCTTAATTATCTAAATCATGTCGGCAACAGCCGAAATTGACATTTTAATTTTAAATTTTAAAAAACATTTCTTCATTTTTAAATTAATCATTGACATATTTTTTTAGTTCTTCATTTTTTAAATGTTATTCTTGTGATATTTTTAAATTATTATTTTTATTTCCATGTATCATCTTCACCTTTAAATTCTTTCTTAAATTTAACCTTTTCTTCCTCAAAATTCTGATGTAATCTTCCCCTATTTAAACTGACATAATTTCTAGGGTTTCACCGGAAGTTCCGGTTCCGGTCCCGGTCAAAATTTTTTCGTTTTTCTTTTCTCTATTCATTTTATACCAATTTCGCTATCTTTCAAGTATACTTTCTTTGTTCTTTTGGTATAAATTTCTATTATATTCATTTATTTTTAACCTTTTTGCTTCTTTTTCCGTTCTTTCTGACGTTGGTTCTTTATTTTTATATTTTTCATTTTGAGGATTAGCCGAAGATTCAGCCCCATCATTTAATATTTTATTTAAATCCTTTGAAGTTTCCTCAACTCTAATTAACTCCTTTTGATTTTTATTATTTTTAACAGAATTAATTAAACTCCATAATATCGAATTGAAAATTAAAAAGAATAAAATAATAATTAATTTCATTCTAAATTAATTTTAAAAATTTATTAAAAAATATTTTATTAATAAAAAATATAGGAAAAGAATCTTTTTTATTTAGACATTAATATTATTTTATTTATTAAATGATATTAAAGTTTTAGCTGAAATATTACCTAATGACATCTATTAAATAATTCTCTTAAGTCTGTAAAAACATGGTAGCAGAGTTGCGTCGTAATCGAAAATTTTTTTCGGAATTGTAATTCGTAATTTTAAAAAAATTTTCGTAATCGTAATTCGTAACTCAAAAAATGCCGTAATTCGTAATTTTTAAAAAATATTTAAATTAATTTAAAAAATTAATTTAAATAATTTTTAAATTTTTAAAATAATTCTGGAAAAATTCTGAAAAAATTTTTTTCGACTTGCGAACTTTTCCCTAAAATTTTTCCACGCGCCTTCAACTTTATATCCAAGCAAAGGGAGGGCACTATGAAAATTTTTGATAATATCTGTTCCTTGTTTAATTCTCTATCATATATGTACTCTTGATTAAGCTGCCCGGTTACTTTTTTGTCACCCTGTATTAATAATTGATGCTTCTCCCATTAATCCATCCAAGTCCTCCTATTTCTCTTATATTACTTCAAATCCCAATCAATTCGCTGATATCCCTCTTAATCCTTTAAACATTTGATATCTCCTCATCAATCATGCGGAATCATCGTCCCAGATTAAGGATTTGATAGATAACTTTTATATTCACATTTTTTAAGTGAATATAAAAGTTATAATTTCATATTTCGGTGACAAAATTCCAGCTACCAAAAGGGAAGGTTTTAAATAAATTATCAAAACTTTTTTTTATCGACTACCGTATAACTTGTATTTACTGCCCTCCCTCAAATAATTACCCCACTTCCATTAACTACCCCATCCAGCAATGCATTGAAAAAATAATTACCCCCGACAAATGCCCTAAAACACGTTAAAATTTCAAACCTCGTATAGTTACCCTCCCTCTATTAATTACTCCCTCCAGCGGAAGGTCGAAACAATAATTACCCATGGTAGTTATTAAAGGATATACGGTATGTACTTTTATTTCAAAGAATATTTGCTTTTTTTCCATCTCATAATTTATATTCTCTTACAAATTATTACATAATGTTTTTAATTAGCTTGCTTAATTAAAATACAAAAATATAATAATTGAATAGATGTACTTTCATTTCAATGAATATATTTTAATGTCCTTTGTAATTTCTTAATTTGTCTGCCATTAATTTAGGGTTGGACCCCGGACGCTCGGGTGCGGGTGTGTCGGGGTACGGGGTTTTCCAATTGTTTCGGGGCGGGGTTTGGGTCGGGGGAGCAAAATGTGGTCGGAGTACGGTGTCGGGGCACAACTCTACATTAATTACAAATAAATTAAGAAACATTCAATTTGTGAATAATAAAGGAATATAAATTTATAAAAATTTAAGGTATATTTCCAGCTGAAACTAAAAATGAATTCTGTACCTAACCAAAATTCATATTCCAGTTCCAAAAAATTTTTTTGGACAAACGATAGCAGAGGTATAAAATAATAAAAATATATTTATTAATTAATGTATTTATTCTCTTTTTTGTATTACTGATGCATTTGTAAAATTCCAGCACCTAGGCCACATCCAACACCTTTAGGTCCAAATTCTTTTGCATAGCAACCTGTAATAAATTTGTCTATTTAATTTTCTTGAAAACTAAATTTTTATTTGATATTTTTCTTTATTTGGAAATATATGTTTACAATTCAGTTATCTCCCATCCCCCCATTTTACTAATCTTCTCCTTTCTTTTTACCCTATCCAAAAAATAACACATTGGGCCAAACGCAGCTTGGTACCTATCATCATAGATCCTAATTAATTCTAATATCTTTGAATAAAAAATATAGAAGAAGAAAAATAAAATGGTGGGAGATAACCGTATACATAATAGCGAAATCAGTTTGAACTTTTAGAGAAAATTATTGACTGTTTTGTATTCTCCCAAAAATAGTGAATACCATCCTCCTGAGTCCTTAATTTAAAAAAAAAATCAAAAATTCCCTACTGTTGCAGTAAATCTCTCCAGCTCTATCAGAAAATTTTCCAGGCTCCAAAGACCGCCCACAGCGTAAACAACGGAAACAACATTTATGCCAAACTTCACTTGCGGCCACAACCTTTTCTGCTTCATAAACACGTCCAGTACATCTCTTACAATTTGAAGGCCGGAAACAGACAATATTTGCCCCAATGTTGGCTCCATTCATTCCATTAGTTTTCCCATTAGGAGAAAAGAAAGACTCGTTTGAGGAGGCTATAACTCTCCAAGTTGAAGGACTGTGGATGACTGACACTGATTTTGGACTCTGAAAATTTAGTATTGTATTTTTTTGTTGAGTCACTCTATTAGGTCTAATGGGTGTACAATTCAGCAGAGTTGCGTCGTAATTGAAAATTTTTTTCGGAATCGTAATTCGTAATTCGTAATTTAAAAAATTTTTTCGTAATCGTAATCGTAATTCGTAATTTAAAAAATTTTTTCGTAATCGTAATCGTAATTCGTAACTGAAAAAACGCCGTAATTCGTAATTCGTAATTACGACGCAACCCTGCAATTCAGTAAAATAAAAATGATAATATTTGTATTAAATAAACATGTCAGAGAATCCGAAAATTTTAAAGACTCGGGAGATCATATGGTTAATGAACATAGTCCAGTTCAAATTTGGAAGCTATAAACAAAGGTAGTTATAGCTATACCCAGAGATGGAAGCTGGAAGAATATCTTTTTATGGTATCTTTTTAACCAGAGGTGGTACATGTCCTGATAATTTAAAAATCAAACATACAATATTTGCGAATTCTACTCCTAATGAGAGTTAATTAAAGGGCAGTTATTTAAAAAACTCACAGGCAAGCTTTCTCTCTCATCATCAACCTCCAGAATTGGGCTAGGCTCAAAGGGTCTTCTCAACGTATTCCTCTGTGGGGAAATCTCATTTAAATAATTTAATTTTCCATTTGAAATTTTTCTAATTTCTCCATTTTCCAAAATTAATTCATTCCCCTCTTCCCTTTTATCTTCCTCATCAGTTTCTTCATCATATTCGTCTTCATGTAATTGTAATGTTCGTAATTGATGTTCATAACTTTTTATTTTATTATTTGTAGATAATTCAGCTCCAAATTTTTCCTTATTGTGTCCATTAGTATTTCCATGTTTGTAAAAGCTGATGAAGCAATTTGGGCAGAATATCTTAAGAAATATTTCACTATATAATTAAATATCGAGAAATATTTGTTAAATTGTTATGGCCTTAGATGTGATAATTGTTAGGTATGTGTGGCAGGGCTGTCCGCAATTGCGGATTGCGAACTGCGTAAATCGCCTTGTTTTTTGGACTTGCGGACTGCGGATTGCGGCTGCGGATTTTAAAATTAAAATTGCGGACTGCAGATTGCGGATGCGTATTGCGTAAATTGCTTAGTTTAAAAAATTACAGACCTGTCCCTGATGTACGCCATATTCTTCCAACTGAAGTAATTTTCCACATTGACGTTTACCTATTTAATTGAACGATAATTTTTACATGACTTAATAAATTACTAGGAAGTTCTACCGACCGAGTTATTGTACTTGCTATGTTCCTAGTAGGAACATAGCAAGTACAGTAACCGACCGAGTTACTGTACTTGCTATGTTCCTAGTAGGAACATAGTAAGTACAATAACTCGGTCGGTAGAGCGAGTTACAACTTTTGAATAACGTTCCGTTACAAGTCTTTCTACAGTACTGCACAAAAGTATAAGAACACTTAGTTTTTGGCAGTTTCCAACATTAGGAAAAATCTACAAAAATTTGAGCAAGCATATCTATTGATACTAAGAAAAAATAAAAAAGAATTAGACCCATATCTCACTTCAGTCTCGAGATCCAGATACATAGAAAATCAACGCAAATCTGGGGTAAGGCTAAATAAAAAATATTTTCGACCCCTTATGGTTTGTTTTAAATTCTCATTTTGGACTCATTCAAAAGCCCTTAAAATTTGCTACAAGTTGCTTTAGTCCAATTTTTCAGAAAAAAATATTTCGATTGGTTATTAAGAGTTAAATTTTCATGTCTCCAAAAACGCCCAAATACCCCCATAAAATTAGCTCCGGAAGATTAACGTCCTGTATACCTCTATTGAATTTTTTCTGAGATATATGAGTATTGCTATCTTGTAGCAAATTTTAAGGGCTTTCGAATGAGTCCAAAATGAGAATTTAAAACAAACCATAAGGGGTCGAAAATATTTTTTAATTAGCCTTACCCCAGATTTACGTTGATTTTCTATGTATCTGGATCTCGAGACTGAAGTGAGATATGGGTCTAATTCTTTTTTATTTTTTCTTAGTATCAATAGATATGCTTGCTCAAATTTTTGTAGATTTTTCCTAATGTTGGAAACTGCCAAAAACTAAGTGTTCTTATACTTTTGTGCATTAAAAAAATCGCGCCATTTTAATAATTTTAAGTTTTGACGAGATGTTTTAAAAAATTTAAAATTTTAATTATTTAATCTTATTTCTCTTTATAATCCACATATTTACACAAAATTTGCTAAAATTTGGTCATGTGTGTCCCAAGTTATAAGCTTTTTAAAAGTGTTCTTATACTTTTGTGCAGTACTGTAGTAGGGATGGGCGGGTTGAGAAACCCGGCTTAACAAAATTTCTAGAAAAAATTCACATACAAAATAGTTTGTCAATGAAATATTTAAACGGAATATATTCTATAATATTTTGGTATATGCATTAACTAAGATAAAAATCTGGAAAAAAACTTACTGCAGCAAAAACATTTTCTATGAAACAATCGTTTGCTAGCAGTTGAAATAGGTTCTTGTTCTAATGAAGAAATGGGTTCAGAACATTTATCACATAACGGAGGTGACATTTTTAATGATTAGAATTTGTTTGGAATATTTTGAAAGAATTGCGGGAATTTTTGGAGGAAAGGGAAAAAATGTTTTTGGTGGACAAACCGATGGAGAATGACCCAAATATATTAAACATTATTATTCAAATTGTTTGCGACAACAAATAAATATTAAATATTCGCCTCGGATGACTGCGGAAGGAAGAGATAAGCAGCGGAAACAAAAGGGGATTAAAGCTTATTTTATTTTAGGCTCATGAAAGTCCGCAAGATTTATTCGCAAAATAATTCTATTTACATATGTGATCAAGGAAAGGAGAAATGAAAATTTATTTTGTAGGCACAGAATTAACAATTTTTAAGCTGTTGACTTATTCAAAAGCGCAAAATAAATAAATTTGGGGATAAATGTAAGGTTATTAAAATAATCCGATTTCTTGAAAAATAGTAATGTAAAGCATATAGATATTTAATTCCTAAGGCTGAGCAGTGGTGTAATGGCTAACACATCAGTCCTGTCTACTGAAGATGCTGGTTCGCTCCCAGCCGCCGAATAACCTTTTGCACTAGCTAAAGGAGAGAAATAGCTATAGCCCAGCTGCTTTACTATATTATGATTTAAGGATTTGACTTAGAGATAAATGACTCGTTTGTAAAAACGATGATTCAGACCTACTAGATCACATTTTAATGCTAAAGTAAATTTGTTGTAAAAATGAATATTCTTTTAGTACTGTAAAGCATATAGTTAGCTATTTAATTCCTTGTAGCGGATAATTTTATAAATATTATTTTTCTTGCAAATTTAATTATTTAAACGATACATTAAATTTCAAAATCTATCATATGCTAGCGGTGCAGAATTATATAATTTCGACTTTTAAACTTTAGGTTTCCCAAAAGCAGCTCCCCAAGCTTCAATCTTGCATTCATTAATTCCTTGAGCAATCATAAATACTCCATTCATTCCCCAGTCTTTTCCCCATGAATTAATTACAAGCCAAAATGGTTGGACTTTTCCTGAACATGTTTGAGTTCCCCAACCAATTATGCGAATTGCATGGCCGCTAGGGTTCTTGTCGGTAGTTCTCTAAAAATTGAATTAAATAGTAAATATTAATTATAACATATTAAAAAATAATTGTTATTTAGACTTAATTGATTAGTCTCATTTTTAGATAAACTGATAAAAAATGAAAATTTTGGAAGGCCGCCAAGCCAAATTTCTTCCAAAAAAGTCAATTTTTAAGGGTTAAATTTTTGCAATTCTCAATTCCTCGCTGAGGTTCCAAGACCGAGGTTCCGAGATCGAGGACCGGTCAAACCAAGACCAAGATTCGTAAATGCGCGCTCGACCCCGTGCTACACAGCTTAGACTATCCTATTTAGGCAATCTAAAAATTCTTGGCTTCATATTACCTTATAAACTCCATCACCATAATGAAAGAAATCGTCATATACATCCATACTACCCGTAATTGGACCGTTTGCTTTAATTTCGGCTTTCATTGCCTTGACAGCCTCTGAAACTTCCATATCGCCTGGAATAACACCTGTCGATATTGCTAAAAAATTTTTAGAGTTAACAGTGACTTAATATAATTTTTCACCGAATTTTTTATTATTTTTATATTGAATTGACCATTTAGAATTAGTACATTTCGAGACACATTTAGGTGTAGGAAGAGGACCATCAGTTTCTGGATTGATTGAGTAGGGCTTACATCCGGTTTTTTGTTCAAAATTTGATCCAGAGACAACCCCATAATTTTTCATGTATTCCCATGCATCGGGTATGTGACCTCCTTTTACACACCTAAATTTAATTTTCGAAAATTAAATAAAATTTATGCGACTAACCCGCTAGTCGGGGATGTACAACTAAGTATTTCCTCATCAGATGATTGATTATCGGGATCAGAAACTTTCGTTTTCAAGCCTTTTTTAGCTCTCTCAATACAGTACCGATCAGTAAACACGGATGAACTTGCAACTGCCCAACAATCCCCACATTGGCCCTGATTTCTAATAATGTTAATTATATCTGCACATTGTGGCCATTGTTTTCTTGAATCAAATTCGATATTGTAAGTACAGGAAGGATTTGAACGCTTTGATCGTATTTTGCTGTTTGTTTTAAAATTTGGAGTAGCTGCAGGAGTCTTGGGTGATTCTGAGCTTACACCACACAATAATTTTCTAGAATCTGCTGTCATATTTGCAAATTTTTCGTTGATTTTCGCCTGAATAAGATTTTATTTTCGATTTTTACAAATGATTAGTGGAAGTAAACGAGGAAGAATATCTGACCATTATGTACATTTTAAGAAAATATATGCTGAATTAAATAAAAATTGTTATAGGGGCAAAAATAAAATTAAACACTTTTTAGAAATTACCTTCCATGTAAAATCTTGTAAATTAAATGATTCAACGAAAGATTCAAGATCCTTATCAATATCAAAGTTAAAGTCAAAATCAAAATTTTCATTAAATATATCAAATTCATCCAATTGGAAAGTGTTATGTATGAGAAAAGACAATAAAACGGTGATAAACCAAAGAAAATTCTGAAACGATTTGAATTAAATGAGTGATAATTAATTCACAAAGAAAATAAGAATAATGGCATTCCCAGGGGTTAATACTAGATAAGAGTAAAGCAGCTGGGCTATAGTTATTTCTCTCCTTTAGCTAGTGCAAAAGGTTATTCGGCAGCTGGGAGCGAACCAGCATCTTCAGTAGACCGGACTGATGTGTTAGCCATTACACGACGCCGCCTACTGCACAGTCTTAGAAAATAGATAGCTGCTATATGCTTTACATAAGCTTTGTTCTGAAAAATTTTGTTTCATATTTTATAATGGACTATAACTAGTATTGGGTGTTCGAGATTTCTGCTTATTATAATAAAATAACTAACCATATTTCTAATAATTATTAAGCAATAAATAATTAACTAAATGTTGGGGGTTATAATTATATAATTATTACACTATATTGTCAAGCATATATATTGGTAGAATTTATTTAAAGCTTAATGCACGTGGTTCCTATCAAGCCTTATTAGAAATTAAAAAATAGGTGAACAAATAATAAATTTTTATAATAGTCGTCTTGGACAGCCCCGTCTACATATAGATTTGCGTCAGTATAACCCACGGATTTTGTAATTTTTAATAGACGAGCCAAACCTCACATATCAAAGGAAGATAAAGATTTGCCATAATTGTTGATTCAGCGAATCCGCTAACATAAGCAAATAAGAAAAACCAAAAATTAAAAGAAATTTAAATGGTTAAATGAAATTTTTCGTATTTTATCGAATTTTCTTTTAATTTTTATTTTATATTCTAGCTCCATTTTTTTATAGTATTTTATATTGTATTCTTGATTCTTTTCTTATATGTAAATTGCAGAATTACCGTTTTAATAAACTTACCGTATCTTTCCAACTACAGCCCCATGGGGTGTATTTTTCAACAGTCCTCTAGAATGTGGCTGTATTATGCTACGGTTACATAAAAAACGCGCGCGTCTTGCGGCAGAAAAGATAATGGGAAATGAGGAGAGAAAAAGACGCCGGCGTCTTGCCGCTTTTTTCTAGTGGTTACATAAACTGCGTCTTCCGCCGGCGTCAAGACGCCGGCGTCTTGCCGCTTTTTTCGAGTGGTTACATAAACTGCGTCTTCCGCCGGCGTCAAGACGCCGGCGTCTCTTTTTTTAATTCAAACATGTTTGAATTTTTTGCGGCAACTTCTAGCGTCTTGATCATTTCTCGGTCAATTTTAATCCGATTTTCAAAATTTAAAAAGATTCTGAAAATTCAGTTTATTCTCTATCGATCAATATAAATTTTATATTTTTAAAGTTAAATCTTATGGGTTAAAATTGATTTTGAAAAAAGTATACTTTTTGCAAAAAAAATATTCTTTTTTTTCGATATTTTTGAGATATTCAGTATGATATCGAGTATTTATATCATAACTTTTTTATCAATCGGTCAAAAATTCTGATTTTTGATATGTTGTAGAGCTTTTGATTTTCTATCAAATGATACCAAAGTCATGAAAAATTGACCATTTCTTGATGAGTAGGGCTCGTACCATATATATAGTTAGGGACAAAAAATTTTGGGGAAAATCGAGGCATTTAAGGGATTAAGAGCAGTGCTGGGTGCAGTACCCCGGAGCCGGAGCCAAGAATTTCAAACCCCGGAGCCCCCCCCCCTGGGCTACGGGCCTGATCGGAGGATTTAAGGAGATTTGAGGATTAACTAGAGGATTAAGAGGCAAAAAAAATCTAATTTTTCAGCGCCGCAGGCGAAAATTTTTAGAATTCAGGAGCTCAAGCAGCTACTTTATCGAGGAAATTTTGTCAAAAATATACCCCCAAGAACTAGTTCCAGAACAGGGGTGTGCCGTTTCGTCTTTCGCCTTTCGTCTTTCGCCTTATTTTCGTCTTTTTCTACCACTATCTAGAGATTTTTCCTCATTACAGTTATTTCGCCTTTTCGTCTTTCGTCTTTCGCCATATTTTCGTCTTTTTTGGTGTTTCGTCTTTCGCCTTTCGTCTTTCGCTTTTTAAAATGTCTTTCGCCTTTTCGTCTTTCGTGTTTCGCTTTTTAAATCGACTTTCGCCTTTTCGCCTTTCGTCTTTCGCTTTTTAAAATCTGTTTCGGCACACCCCTGTTCCAGAACTAGTTCCAAAGCTAGTTCCAGACATTTACTAGTTCCGTAGTTCCAGTTCCAAGCTAGTTCCAGCATTTACTAGTTCCGTAGTTCTAGTTCCAAACTAGTTCCAGATAGTAGTTCCAAACTAGTACCACTGGGCAAGATTTCTTCCTTTTTTCCTAATTCTAGGATCCTAAAATAGTCCCAAATTTTTGACATTTTTTCTAAAATATATTGAAAATATCTCGTGTCTTGTGGCAAAATACGAGATACGAGACCTCTAAAAAACACGAGATTTCACGAGATACGAGAGGAGCGCCACCCCTGATCGGTACCATGGCAGAACAAAATGATTTGATTTTATAAATTTTATTTTAGTATGATAAATATTTAAAAAATTTTTAATCGGATTTAGTGGTTACATAAAATCGCGCGCGTCTTGCGGAAGACGCTCGGCGTCAAGACGCCGGCGGAAGACGCTGTTTTGTGGTTACATAAAACTAGCGTTTTGACGCTTTGCGTCTTCCCGCTTAGCGGAAGACGCCGATTTTATGTAACCACGAAACAGCGTCTTCCGCCGGCGTCTTGACGCCGAGCGTCTTCCGCAAGACGCGCGCGTTTTTTATGTAACCGTAGCATTAGGGGGGGAATATACCTTTTAATGTAAATTCTCAGATTTTGTTGTGATATTCATAAAAGATTTGTAGGTTAGTTTACTGCAGTGCGTGTAATCAGCTAGTTCTGGATCGATTTTGTGAATGAGGGTTAACCAACCCTCAACTGAGAGTTCTATTTAGAGGTCGGTAAAATCGCATTTGCAGGATCCTGTAACAGGACTGGGTTTTAAAATTTCGAACAGGACAGGATCCTGCAGGATTAATCCTGAAAATCCTGGAATCCTGACAATCCTGAAAACTGAAAAAAGGCAGGATTTTTTTAAAACGGTTTTACAACACTACAATTTGTCCACACTTTTTATTTTCCTGAACTGCACACAGCTTACGTTGCCGACCGCTAACTGAAGTTGACAAGACTGCCGACTGGTTCTTTTCCGAGACGACCGCGCCAATTTGTTACGTCCCCGCTTACGAAGAGATAACAAATACGTTTATCGCACACAAGAAATACAAAGCAGATGAAGGTAGGTAGGAAAATCTAAAACTGGGAGAGAGAACTAACTATTGGCTGTCCTTTTATACTAAACACTTTAAGGGCTGACGCCCATACACAACAGACAGGATCCTGAAAAATCCTGTGCGGGATCCTGTCCTGTGCCGACCTCTAGTTCTATTACCGTGTTTTTAGAAAATTATTAAAATTATTAATTATTTTGTCATCCCAAAGATTTACATATCCATAATTATTCTAATTTCATCACTTACAAATTTCGCTCACAAATTATATCTTAATTTAATCGGGTTTTAAATTCTTTTAAATTCTAGTCTAAAAAACCCTAAATAAGTGATCTCGTATAAGAACTTTGTATGGAGAAAATGGGCATTACACCATTGTATTATTCATCTATATTAATCTAAAAAATTTAATCTGAATATTTTCCAATTTTAAAAGTTTCTAAAAACTAATCTGTAAATCTACCATAAATTTAAACAATATAAAATTTAAAAATATAATTAAATAATTTATTTACAGTTTGTTTGAATATAAGTTAAATTTTTAAACAAATTTATAAACCAAATAAATTTAAATATATTAAAAATTACTCAAGCCCCACCCCAATAAATAAATAATAAGTTTTTTTTAAATTTTCATCCGACTTGTTGTCCAGGCTGTGGAGCATTAGAATAACCAATTAATCCAAGGACAGGATGCATAATCGGAAACCGATCCCCTTGCATTGCTGCTAATACCGTGCCCATTGCTGGCGCCATTCTAGGTGGTGATTGATGTCCGGTAGGCAATCCTGATTGCTAAAAGAAAAGAGAATGACGAGACTCCTCGAAAATAATTTTATAACAAAAATCTTACGTCTCGACGCATTGGAGAGTGTGGGTTGTAATGGGCTTGAGAACCATCTGATTGTTGTCCAAATGTTGTACGCCCAGCTGAGGAACTAGCAGAAACAGAGGGCGCAGCAAAAGCGACAGCTCTACCAGAGGAGTCTCCAAATGTTGGAGTTGCAGCTGTAGTAACTCCAAACATGGGCGGAAGAGTAGGGAAGGAGTGGGGAGGGAATGTATGTGGGGGAAGTGTCGGGAAGGAGTGAGGTGGAAGGCTTGGGAAGGTATGAGGTGGAAGTGTGGGGAAAGAATGGGTAGGGAAAGTGTGGGGAGGAAGTGTGGGGAATGAATGAGTCGGGAAGGTATGGGGAGGTAAAGTTGGGAATGAATGTTCTAACATTGGAGGGAAAGTATGTGGAGGTAAAGTGGGGAAAGAATGAGTAGGCATTGACATAAGTCCAAACAACGGAGGTGGTGTTGAAGCCAATTGAGTTACTGAATCACTTGGAATTTGAGGAAAACTGCCTCCAGCACTGCTTGTTTGTTGAAATTGTTGTTGTGGGAATTGTTGGCCGTCTTGAGGCTAAAATTTTAGTTATTAAAATTATGATGGGATTTAAAATATCAAATATTAATAAATATTTATATTTGATAAAATATCAAAATTAATCAAAATTAATCAAATATTAATAATATTTTGAGCTATGAATTTATATTTTAAGCTATAAATATTTTAAGTTCTTTTTAACATACCGTTATACCTATATAGCTATTTTGTAATTTACGCAAATATTTTACAGCCCTAATAATTATATTACTGTCTTACTTGAAATACTTGTTCTCCTACTCTTTGACCCTCCGAAACAAATTGAGAAGGAAATTGTTGCTGTTGCTGATATCCTTGTTGTTCAACAAATTGTTGTTGATTATTTAAATTTTGAAATTGTTGTTGAGATGGAGGCAATTCCTCAATATTATTCCCCGAATTTTGACCAATAAATTGTTGCAAATTTCGAGAAGATGGAGCCATTATGCGTGGATGGACGTTGTTTGGGGCTAAAAACTTTCCTTCTTCCCCTCCATTTATTTCTGGCAATTTCTCAATTTTTTGTTTTTGTTTCTCGTTTCTAAATTTTGGAGAGATTTGTTGTTGTTTCTTTCCTTCATTTAATTTGTCTGTGATTTCTTTATTGCCAGCGCCAACCAAAATCTTGCTAACTTCACTGGCAACATCCAAATCAACTTGAATTTTTATTAAATGAAATAACAGAAGAAATCTTTTTATTAATTACATTCAACTTCTGTCTCGGGTGGATCAGGCAAACAGTTCATTCGGCGTACGGTAACCTTAAGAAGGTGTATATTTTTTTAATTTTTAAAAAATTTAAAATATTTAAAATGATTAGATCTCGGCTCAAATGATGGTATCGGTCTCGGGTTCTTGAGTATCGTTCAATCTCGGTCTCGGGTTGGCCGATACCAGTATCGTTTTTTCCAACTCTATTATAAAACACACCTCATAGGACATTTTACTTCCTTCCGGTCCCTCTCCATGTTTAACAATTTTTCGAACATTAGCAATTACATCGAAAGAAATTTGCCTTCCACCCCTTACAACCTCTCCTCCAGTAATTGCTTCACCTGGGCCAATGCTAGTCGAGCCTACTTCTTGGGAGAAGCGTAGGCCTTCAAAAGTGCAGCATTGCAAAATAAGTCTGTTAAATTATTCAAAGTATTTAAAAGTTTTGTTTTTCCTTCTATCAATCTCAATTTTACCTATCTCAGATAAATTACAAATTTCTAACATAATTTTTACAAAAATTTACGGCTGTCTTGGGTGATCAATATATTCGATCCCTCCAACCCATTGATTACGGCGTGGGCAAGAAAGTTCGTTGAATTGACCAGAGCAATTCTATTGAAGCATAAATTGAGAGTTTTTAATAATTCAAAGAAAAAATAGCTAACTTTTCGCGAATAAGGACCCTTAGTAATTAACGCTATTGGGGTACTTAGTCGTGGGCGAGAAGTTATTCGAACGAAGGGGATATAATTAATCGAGGAATATGGAAATTGAGTTATTTTTGGATGTTCTTTCGAAATCAGGCTCTTTTTTCATAACAATACCGAATGAATGAGAGTTAATATTTTAATAACTTACTGCCACTATTTTAGCACCAGAAGGGTGCCTATAACGCTTGACCGCCCTGTCGCCTTCACGGAAAAATCCGTCAGATTGTCCATTAGCATCCGTAAGAAATTGACTGTCTTCTTGAAATTCCCCATTCTCATCCACCGCAGAAATCACACAGCTTGGCTGGGCACAGCCAAGAACTGGTGCTCCATTTGCGAGAATTTCAAGGCTGTAGGGAACGCCTGATTTGCCACAAAATGAAGCAAATATAGATTTGGTGAGAATAAAGGGAAGAATAATTGTAAAAATTATTTGGTACATATTTATTTCTGTGGAAGTTATTTTTTAAATTTCTAATCTAGGTATTAGATAAAGAAAAATTTTAAAATCACATTGGAGAGACTGGGAGGTTCATTATAATGGAGGGTTGGACCTAAGCACTCGAGGTTAAAAAATCGGGAGAAGGCTTTGTCGGGCAGAAAACATATGTGTAAGGAAATATCCTTACTGTAAATTAGATACGATTTTATCAAAAAAAATTCCTGCATAGTTTCAGGCATTTTAGGAATGGTAAGGAAAAGTGTACAGTAATACAGTTGCGATGAAATTACGAAAAAACATGGAGATGAAATTTTAATTGAACAAATTTTAAACTTTTTGGGAGAGGAATTTAATAAAATTGGATTAGCTTGCTAAATTTAACCAAAAATAAATTATTTTAAGCTTTTTCAATAAATAAAATGGCGCCTTGAAATGACCGGTAGCATAATAAATAAATCAATGAGAAAAGGTGGAAATCCTTCAATTTTTGTCGATCAAATCCGCCGTCGTTTGAGCAAATTTTAATCACTTTTCCTTTTTTTATTCCTTTCTCGCAGTAATGTGCAAAGAAAAAAAATTCTCATTACCCTAAATCCACTTTATTCAATCCCTACGGCTAAAAAACATCGAACAAACTAATGCGGTTTTTTCTCTTTCAATATCCACTCTATATCCCAAATTTAAATTATAAAAAATAATAAAAGTAGGATATGAATTAAATAATTCTAGTAGATTATTCTAAAAAAGTCTCAAATCTGAAATATTATCTTAGATTTCGAATTATATTATAGTGTTTTTGCTTGTTAGTAGAATATGCTAAAGTGTCGAGAGAAAAACATTTATGAAAAATTTTTAGGGAAAATAATTTTATGCATGTGTATAAAACAAACAATAGTTACTAGGGTTGTTCCCCGACGGGGGGGGGAGGGCCACGGGGAAAATTTTCGGGGAGGCAGCGCCACGGGGGGGGCGGGGACGGGGATAATTTTTTATTTTTTTACGGGGGGGCGGGGACGGGGACGGGGGAAAAATTTTTATTTTTTCACGAGGGGGGGGGGGACGGGGACGGGACGGGGAATTTTCAAAAAATCGCCCAAATTCCCCGACTTTCGGGGACGGGGACGGGGTACAACTCTAATAGTTACATATTATTTAAGGAGATATTTCCTTTTTACAAATTGAAGATCTTCATATCAGTACTTTTGCCTCTATTTGTTAGTCTTTCCAAAATTCCATTTAAAGTTGGTTTTGTTAATTATTACATAATCGTAATAACTGATTTTCAAAATTCAATTTAAACGTAATTTGTTATTATTATTTCACTGATTTAATTAAACCGGAATAATACTTAAATGCTTGCTAGACATGATGTAATTCGATTTCTCAATTTATCTTCACTTTATAACTAGATTTATTGACCTTTTACAAGGATATACATATGTAAATAATTTTAATCGCGTCTTGTCTTTCAAAAAAAAGTCATATCAGTTTTAAATTAAAATCAAATTCTAAATTTTTTTGTATACACGTGTAAAGCATATAGCTACTTATTTCCTAAGGCTGTGCAGTAAATGTGATGGTTTAATGGCTAAACACATCAGTCCGGTCTACTGAAGATGCTCTGGTTTGCTCCCAGCCGCCGAAAAACTTTTGCACTAGCTAAATGAGAGAAATAGCTATAGCCCAGCTGCTTTACTGACGTTAAAGAATTTATGTTAATAATTTAAATTTCCTTCAAATTTTAAAATTAATTTAGAATGAAATTAATTAGTATTTTAATCTTTTTAATTTTCAATTCGATATTATGGAGTTTAATTAATTCTGTTAAAAATAATAAAAATCAAAACGAGTTAACTAGAGTTGAGGAAACCTCAAAGGATTTAACTGAAATATTAAATGATGAGGCTGAATCATCGACTAATCCTCAAATTCAAAAATCTGAAGAAAAATTAAAAATCAAACCTAAAATAACAAAAAAGAAATCAACTGGAAATAATGAGGAAGAAAAAAAGTTAAAAAGAAAGGAATCTATACGAAAGTACTACCAGAAAAATAAGGAAAAACTACGTGAGGATCAACGAAATTTTTATTTAAAAAATAAAGAAAATCAAAATTTTAAAGAAAAACGCAACCAATATAGAAAAAAACAATACCAAAAGAATAGAGAAAAATCGCTAGAATATCAACGAGAATACCGATTAAAGAAGAAAAATGAAAAAGAAATTCTAGAAAAAGAACTACAAGTTGATAAAGGGGAAGGAGATTCAGTTGATATTCCACAGACGGTAAAAGTCAAGCTCACTATGTCCGCAAACGGCATTTCAGCAAAAATCATTTGCTGATGCATTCTCCTACCTTGTGTTTCTCCCTTTGATTGATTGACAGCTTGGCGCATCTAGATTGTGGCGTAAATCATGAAAAAGAGTTTATTTACAGATAATTAAATAAAAATTTAAAGAATATAATTTTGTGATAAAGTCCCGCGAAGATTTTTTGCTTCTCACTTAAATTTTCGCTAATATGTAGTTTCTATGGATTGAAGCGATAAAAGTGAAGAAGGCATCTTAATCCCCTATGAGATTTTGTGGGATTAAGAGGGAAAACTTAGTAATATTTTTGTTTTTCGCTAAATTTAAATTTTTCTAATTATCTGTTAATAAACTCTTTTTCATGATTTACGCCTCAATGTAGATGCGCCAAGCTGTCAACCATCAAAAGGAAGAAAGACAAGGGAGGAGAATGCAGCAGCAAATGATTTTTGCAGAAAAGCTTTTGCGGACATATAGATAGCGAGCTGATAAGAATGGAGGAACTTCGTTTGTTAATCAGAAGAATCGGCTAGAAAATGAATCAAGAAGAAATGAGGAAAGCTCAGAGAATTTAAATAAAATATTAAATGATGGTGCAGAATCATCGGCTGCAGAATCATCAAATAAGAAAATAATTGGAAGTAGTGAAGAAGAAAAAAAGTTGACGAGAAAAGAACAAAATAAAAATTACTACCGGCAGAATAAGAAAAATTTGCAAGGATATAAGAAAAATTATTATAAAAATAATAAAGAATCTGTGCGTGTACATGATCAAATATACTACCAAAATAATAAAGAAAAGATACTTGAACGTAATCGGAAATACCGGTTAAAGAAGAAGAATGAAAGAGAGGGTTTAGAAAATGAATCCTCAAAATTGGGGAACAGTCAATTTAATAGCGGGGAAGGAACTTCTCTTGTTAATACGATGAATAATGATTGTGAAGATAAAGGAAAAGAGCCATTGGTTACCAAAGAGAATGTGCAGTTAGATCAAGGAATTATTCCTCAAGAAGAAGAAGGATATCATACTCAAAAAGAGGATGATATGGATGAGTTAGATTTGAGTTTCTTAGATGATCCGAATTTTTTGGATGAATTTCTGAAGATTATATGAGTTTTCAGATCATTGATGCTTTGAATTGTTAATGATATTTTAATCAACTATTTTTTTCCTCTTTCGTATATTTATTCAATCATTTTTCCCTCTTTAAATTTTTTATTATACCTAATGAGGATAATATAATTAGAGCCCGGAATTTCGTACAGTACTGTATACCGATACCATATAATAACGAATACTGTATAATACCGATACCGATAAATACCGATGAAATTCAAAATTCTTCCATACCGATAAATACCGAAAAATACGGCCGTAGTACGGTACGGTTCGGGCTCTAAATATAATTCATATTTTTCTTATATTTTTCTTACAAAATAATAAAATTTATTTTAAATTCTTTATTTAACTAAAATATCTGAATGAAATGCGGGGGAAAAATACAATCAAAGCTTATAAAATAGTAATCATAGAAGAAATCCAAGAAGATAATGTATTGAACTGGAATATGCGTCATTGCGTTGTAATATAGGGGAAAGTTTGGGGTGAATATTAAATAGGTGAGGTTCGCAGAAGGCTCAGGTTGTCCTCGTCCATAGAAGGACTGGAGCTGGAGCCCCGCTGGGTGTAGGGGTCTATAGTTATGAACAGTGATGTCAAAGTTCCAGTGTCAAAGTTCCATTTCTAAAATTCTAAAAATTTTCGCTTGCGGCGCTGAAAAAGTGAATTTTTGGCCTCTTAATCCTCCAGTTTATCGTCTAATCTCCTTAAATCCTCCGATATTAATAAGGTGATACCCCTTGATACCTTAAAATCCACTTATCTTCCTTAATTTCACTCCATATCCAGCGATATCCCACTTGATCCCTCGATGTCACATACAAATCTCCATATATATTGAACTCCCCATATATTATGGGGAGTTAATCATGTTTAATACTTTTTAAAATGTTAATCCTTTTTCTTAATCCTCTTTAATAGTAATAGACTATAGAGACTCAATGGGATATATACAAGGGAGATGATAATCTAAGACATTTTTGACTTATCTCCAGCTTAAAGGCATATCTAAGCTCAAGGACAGATACTTGTTGAGTTTTTTTCATATTCAAAAAAATTAAAAATTTGGAACTAGAACTAGCTTGGAACTAGTTCCAGAACTGGAACTAAGAAATTTCAAAAATGGAGTTCCGGAACTGGAACTACAAAAATTAAAAATCTAGTTCTGGAACTGTAACTAGTTCCAGAGAAATTTTGGAACTTTGACATCACTGGTTATCAAGAGAGGCTACTATAATTTATATTTTAAAGATAGTGAAAACGGTATCAAGACAATCTGACCTTACCCCTTGGGTTTAAAAAATGGTATCCAGGAACTGAAGGAAGAAAGTACTATAGGGGTCCGGTAGCTGATGAATTAGGTCTGGATCATAAAAGTAGGATGCACTATAGTGTAGGGTTGTCGGATCCGGATATCTGAAGATTTTCAATTATCCTACAACTTTACTATAGTGAGGTCCAGCTGTTATTCATTAATGATAGTGGCGGCGCATAGATCGCTTAGCGCATAAATTGCGGCGCAAAAGTCGGAACCATGAAAACGGAACCGTGAAAACAATGTTTACTTTTTATCACTTGAAAATCTCATCCTTTTTCTTATGGTAGTTCTTATCAGGTAATGGAATGTTCTCTATTGTTCCATACATTTTAAACCTTTCAATAATATAGTAAACATATTTACGTTCTATTCCAAGTTTACGTGCAACCTCCGCCTGAAGTCCATAATGTTGTTCTCCATAATAATACATCTCAATAATTTTGGCCCTTATCTTTCTTTCCTTTAAAATATATTTTAAAAACTAATTATTATAAGTTGTGAATAATTTTTCGTCCCTCGGTGTAATTTTTTAGAATACAATTTATTTTAAAATTAAGATTTTGTGTTTTGTTGGATAAAAACCCATAAAACATCTAAATATCTACCGATATCCTCTAATCCCTCGATACTGAATTCATCAAATTAAAATTGATTTAAAAAATTCCCCTTTATCCCTGAAATACATGATATACCCGATTTAGGGCTAAGAAGGATATCAGCCGGCTTTTGATAATAAAAAGTGACATCATGAGCTTATGTATGGAGAGGGACATAGTGCTAAAAGAATTTGGGATAGTATCTAAAGATTGTAAGGATTACGAAGAAGATATAGAAATTAAGATGTTTATTTCTCCATATTTTTTGAGAAATTCAATTAAAGTTTTGAAAATTTAACATGAATTAACTTACTTCGTTTGTCAACATTTTTGTTTTATATCTCTTCCCCTCACTTTCTAAAGCCTCGAACATCTCAATATCAACCCCAATGTATTGAAGACCTTCAATTATTGAAACTTTTACAATTTCAATACCAATTTTATCTTCCACAAATTTTTTAATAATTTCATTCCAGCCACTTTCAAATTTATCCACTTTATTAATATATTTCCATCTATAATTAAATTTTATTGTACGATTGATACAATCTTTATGGTCATTTATACACAGTTGAATTTTATCAATGATTGTTGTAATTTTTTCGTCGTATTCTCCATTAAAATACCATAATTTTTGTGATAATGGTTTGTACAGTTCCAAAAATGTTCGCAAATTTAATAACATCATCAAGCTATTCCGACGAATTTCTTTATTGTTTGATCTTTTATCTGAAGGAAAAATGGGAAATATGAATTTACTCGAAAATCAACGGAAAACCGGGAAAAACCGTGAGTTATCTATATTGATAGATAGGTATGTTCACGAAAATTTTTGTGAATTTTTCCCACTATTAAAAGCCTATAAAACAAAGGTGACCTTATAATTATGGAACACTTTGAATTCATTTTTGTGTTATACATGATATTTTATGACAAATTTTAAATAGAAAAATAAATTATTTAAAAATTTAAAAAAATTCAGACACTATTTCAACAAGATAAATGTTTAAAAAATAGGGTGACCTTATAATTTTGGAACAAAGTGTAGGTATTTATGTAGCTGCGGCTCTGACCCTATCAAAATTAAGAATAGGGCCAGAGCTGAATCTTGCTACATCATTTAAGCAAATGTTTTATCGGTCAGTTCTACGGCGGTGTTAATTCTGATTCGTTTTCATTTATTAGTACTTTACAAGTAAATAAAGTTAAGTTTACCTAAAGACAATAATTTATTTCCTTCTTTTTCTAAAACTTTAAACAAATTTTCTTTTTCAGTTTCATGTATAGCATTTAATTTGCCATATTTATTAGCCAGTGAAATAATCATTTCTCTAATACAGGTGTTTATACTATCCTTATAAATAACGTGTAGAAGAGTATTTTGGTGAGTGGAACGAAATAATCTTTTAATAATATAAGCAATTTCAACTAATAACCAATTTGCTTCTTTTATTCCCAAACGGAAAATATATTTTTCTAAAAATATAGTTTAATTATAGGTTAACTTTAAAATTAAAATTTATCAAATATCTATCAAGGATATGTTTTGTTACACTAAAGAAAATTTTGAAACCAGCCTACACTTAAATAGAATCCCACCTTGGAGCATAGTTGAAAGATAAGGCCCCATTGATTTGGTAAATACTTTCCGAATTATGACGAAAAATTGAACGTGGAGGCCGAGGTCCTCGTCCATCTTGCAATCTCGGTCTCGGATTGACCGGCCTCGGGTCTCGGAACCTCAGTATCGTTCCTCGCCAAGAACCTCACCGTGGAACGAGGCTAAATATACACCCCACCGCAATTAGAAAGGTTTATCAAGATTTTACTCTATAAGAATTATAAATTAAGTCTAACAATTCTTTGGGTAGATCTATAATTATTGATAAAGTCTATAAAGTAAAGCAGCTGGGCTATAGCTATTTCTCTCCTTTAGCTAGTGCAAAAGGTTATTCGGCGGCTGGGAGCGAACCAGCATCTTCAATAGACCGGACTGATGTTTTAGCCATTACACCACGCCGCCTACTGCTCAGCCTTAGGAATTAAATAGCTATATGCTTTACAATAATTAATATTCTATAATTAATTATACTTCCTAAAATAGAAACGAAAAATAACCTTTTTGTATCATTTCACTATATTCTTTTTTAATTTTAGAAAATAAATTTAGTTTTGTATCCAATGGAACTTGTTGTTGCAATTTATTGTTTAAATCTAGCATTCTCGCTTTTAGATCCATTTCTTTCGAATTATTTTCCAAATACAATTTATGATAGATTTTTATATTTTCATTAATATGTTCAAGTTGTTTTTCTTTATTTATCGAAAGTATTGGCATAAAAGCATTATTTCCCGATATTGAAATTTTGTATTGTTTGTTTTCAAATTTTATATCTTCGTTGTTTAAATTTTTGACATATATCTAAAAATCTGAAATTTTCGACGGAAAGCCCTCCCTAACATCTATAATACCTTGATTTTCTAGCTTTAGTTTCATAAAATGTTTTAGTTTACAAGGGACTTGCATCTGAACTAGAGATCGAGCTGATTCTGGACCAAGGCATGGGTTTTTCCTACCCAGAGTCTAGGCCTAGTCATTTTTGACCTTCCAGGGTTTTTCTTTGGGCTGGGGTTTTCTCGGACTATGCCTAGGTTACGGCCCAGGTCAATAAAGCAAATCCTGAGCCCAGGAACAAGCCCAGGCTTTTCAGAAATCTCCCCAAATATTCAGATGTTTCATCATCCTAAATTGTAACTCCTCTGGGAAACTAATATAACAAACACAATGATGACTAAATGTGATCATTTAGGCTATTCTATCGAACGATACCTTAAAGCATGCCCATGACTTTTTTGTGTTATCACCAAAAAAATACAAAGGAGACACAAACACAACATACATATCTACTATCTCTCCGGCCCTTAGAGCCGGGTCAGTGCAGATCAGGGGTTTCTAATTCTGCATTAATTATTAAAGTTTACCCCATATTTTCTCCAAGGGATTATTTTTGACAAAATTGGTTGCTTTTCAAATTTACAACGAAATTCTGCATCTTCATATGTTCCATTTTTTTCAACAATTTTTCCATTTTTAAAAATATGGAGTAATTCAGGAACATTTTTAAATAAATAAATATTATCATTTTCCAATTCTCCATTAATTATATATTCATTATCATTCATTTTATACCACAAAAAGCATTTAATAATTGGTTGATTTAAATTATTTAAATAATCAAATTGGCGACTTTCAAAGTAATTCTCTTCAATTTTTAATTTAACATCAATTGCCCAACAATAATTTATAAATAAAATAAATAAAATTTGTTTAAACATTAGCTAGAAAATTTAAATTAGCTTATTTGTAGAGTTGAAATTTTTAGAGAAGAATTTCTCAATATAGCTAGAAAAATAAGACGAAAAAATATGGAAATAAGAGAGAAAAATATTTGTTTTATGAGGGTAAAAACATTTTTAAGTGTTTTCATGTGCTTGGAGCAGTGATTGAAGTTTCGATCTATCATGCTAAGCAAGTATTTTTATCAAGTACGAGTAATTCTTAAAAAATCTTCATTGCCAATAGAAAGAAGATCTCCCCTATAGTGTTTCAATTTTCAAGGACCTATACTAACACGGTCCACAGGTATTTTCGCACATAGAGTGATACCGTTCGACTCTGTTCAACTAGAAAACCGAATGACATATATGCATTTCAACTACTATAAATAGTCAAATTTTAAGAAAAATCTTCAAAAACCTAATATACATATGTAGCTAACAAATAGATCATATGCTTAAAAAGTTAAAAGAATAAAACTAAAACTGAAGTTTTATTTATGAGTTGCAATAAGTTAAGTTGAAATATTTTTATTGTGAAATAACAATAATCGGAATACTTTCTAAATATTTAATTTATTATCCATAACACTACCTGTTGTGTGTTTTGATTTTTAATTTTATTTTGAATAGTGAGTCTTGCCCTTTAATTTGCCCTGCTTTTATGCCCTTTTTAAAATCGGCACTTTCTTTTTATTTTAAAATTTTATAAGAGGAAATTTAAATATATTTTTTTGCACTTTAAGTGGAGTCACCTGTTATTATTTATTAAAAATATTAACATAATAAAGCGATTTCTTAATTAAAAACACAAATGCGAAATTAATAAATAAAAAAACAAAATTTAAAAAAAAACGCAAGAGCAGACTAGGAGATACATACAAGGGATCCTGCCGACAAATAACCAAAATTCCCTATTTTCGGGAATCGGGATCCCACCCAAAAAAACGTCGTGAATTCCCGATTTTCGGGAATCGGGATGGCAGGATCCCTGATACATACTACTACTTCTTTGTTCTAATCTGCATTACTATCAATAGAAATGGGGGTAAATAAACAAATATATCTAGTCCAGATTAGGAGTTTAACACAACATTATACTTCCAATCGAAATTTTACGCGTCGAATCTATGGCGATAAGACCCGACTCGGTGTGTTTTCCGTCATTTTGCATAGTACTTATGGTCCGATATTTTGAAGAAGTATTACAAAGTTTAGAGATTAGTCCCTATTCCCATAGATTTTATTGTACTAAAGTGTACCTGTAAATAGAGGTGATACAAATTCGAGACCTGACTGGCATGGTCGTATGAGAATCGTATTCGAATCTCAAATCTAGAAACAGAATATTTAATATCTCCCCCTTAATCCTCCACACTCTTAATCAAGCTCAGTAATCTAAGTCCAACAAAACTTTTCGATTTTCCGGATACGAAGAGAAAACTCGAAGAATTATCTTGCTTATATTATTGTTTATTCCCATATTTTTGGATTGTTAAAAAATAATTTAAAAGTAGTTGCCCTTTGAGATTTCATAATTGTCCAGACATTATGTAATAATTTGGCTAAAAGCGGCGGTTAAATTTGATAAATATATAAAATAATATTAAGCATATAATATTTAAAATTAATTTAGCATGAACCATATTAATGTTTTATTCTTTTTAATTTTCAATTCGATATTATGGAGTTTAATTAATTCTGTTAAAAATAATAAAAATCAAAACGAGTTGATTAGAGTTGAGGAAACTTCAAAGGATTTAAATAAAATATTAAATGTGGGGCTGAATCATCTGTTAAATAATTTTTAAATTTAAAAAATTATAGAGATTTTAAACCCAAAATCAAAAATAACAAACAAGGAAATAAATAAAACTAAGGAGGAAGTATAAAAAGAACAAAGAAAAACCTCGTTAATATAAGCAAAAATAAAGTCAAAATAATTCGGAAGGTCTAAGTGGGTAGTAGGCCAACCTACCGCCGAGCTATAACTTCGCTCATAATTGTCGAATTCGGGACGCCCTGGTATGGTTCGATTCAGCTCGTTGAGGCGCATCGGACCATATCAGGGTGTCCCGGATTCGACAATTCTGAACGAAGTTATAGCTCGGCGGTAGGTTGGCCTCGCGGTAGGTTGGGGTGTACCCGGCTAAGTGAATACTACATACTAAAATAATCAAATACTACTAAGACAAAATCAAAATACTACTAAGATAATAAAGAAAGGGAACTAGAAAATATGATTGAAAACAACTTCTACAAAAAAATAATTCAAAATTAATAAACATTCAATCAAATACTAATAAATTAACTCCAATTTCAATCCACATATGTAGTGCTCTTCAAATTAAAGCGAAAAGGCCAACTGTTAACAAAGAGGACGTTAGTTAGATCAAGGAAATATTCAACAGATAAAGTACTACATTTTAATCTTTCCATAATCTCTTTTTATTTGTTTATCATATGTATATAAATTTACTGGACTTTTTTAGATTTTTCCTATCTTACAAATACGAAAACCCAAAATTCGAAAAATTTTAAATTTTGCGGAATCATCTGAATAATTTCATATGTAACTGATAATATCACGTTTTAATTAAATTTAATATTATTTCTCAACATTTTATAATTTGGGTTGCCAGCTCGCTCGAACCGAAACTCGAAAGATCGACCGAGCCAAGGCTTTTTAGCTCGAAAAACTCGAAAACGAACCGAATCGAAAAAAAACCAAGCTCGAAAAGATGCACCGAACGTCGGCTCGAACCGAAAACGGCAACCCTATTTATAATACCGTATTTCTTCTAATAGTGCGACCGGTCGGTTTATTTTTCAACCATCCTCTACGGGGTCGGTTTATTAGAAGGGGTCGGTCTAATAGAGACAGTTGCACTATTAGAAGAAATACGGTATTTGGCCGGCTAATTTTTTCAGGTGCGGTTAGACATTTGTGCATGTACATACATATTAGTAAAAAGGCTGTTGATTTTTATAGAAATAAAGATTTAATTATAAATTCAAAGCGAAAAGATATAAAAGAATTTTTAATTTAATGAAATGGAAAATTTGCAACATTTATTTCGGATCCTGACAGGTGGTAGTTGCAGCGTCAACTTTCTTATAATTGCACAACTTTTTGTTGCACGTACAGCATCTTGTAGCTTTATTTCCCATGTACTGATAATTATTACAAATATCATCGTTAGACGTGCAACCACGTTGATATGTATTGGCTGTAATTTTATTAAATATAATTTTTGTTTTTCCCTGTGGTAAAAATTTTAAGTAAAAATTCTGTCTAATATGTATATAGGAGTAAAGTTGAATATCCTATAGTTAGCTCTCGATAAGCAATAAAAATTTTAAATACTATTTGATTTATATGTATAATTAAAAAATTTTTTACATGATTCTCCAAAGAAAGCAATAAAACATTTTTCTCCCTTATTATTCGGGCAGTCTATCGAACCTAAAAATATACTTTTTATGAAAAGTATTCAGGTTTTATTATACGATTTTTAATTCTTACCAGATTCGCCTGAATATCATTCGAGGGCATCTTAAAATTTTTAAAAAAATTATTTTACCTTTAATATGTTTACTCTAAAGTTTTTGTGGATTATTTTGGTTGAGTAATTTAGCAGGGACGTTTTAGAATACTGTTAAAAGATTGAAGAATCATCGTTAACTTACTAATGGGAAACTGGCCAATTTATGTAAAGCATATAGCTATTAATTTCCTAAGGCTGAGCAGTAGGCGGCGTGGTGTAATGGCTAAACACATCAGCCCGGTCTATTGAAGATGCTGGTTCGCTCCCAGCCGCCGAATAACCTTTTGCACTAGCTAAAGGAGAGAAATAGCTATAGCCCAGCTGCTTTACTTTTACAATATAAAATATCATTTTAAAAAATTATTTTTTAAACTTACAATTAGTTCCAATAATTAATGCAGTAAATAAAAATCCGGATAAAAATATTTGGTATTTCATTTTCAAATTGATGTTTATAATTGTTCTTCTATTAATTAAAATAAATCTGCTTAAATGTATTTTTATGGGCCAATTCTAATGAAAATAAAATGTTGGAAAATTTTAGAAAATCGTCTACGGCGATAAAAGTCAGTAATTCGGTTGACCTAGACCGAAGAACTCCGAAAATTTTTGAGATTTTTTGCTTACCGTAAATGCTTAAATAATGTCCCTCTCTCAAATAGTTACCCTCGCCCTATTAATTACCCCCTACAGCCAGAAATCGAAAAAATCCCTCTTAAAAATAGTTATAGTTAGCCTTTTAAAAAGGCTCAAATAATTACCCCCTCCCTTTTAATTACCCCCTATAGCGATTTCAAAGCACTGATTATGGGACGTTAATTTATTAATTAATATAAATTAATTGGCTCTATATGAAATATTTTTAATTACCCTCGCAAGTAGGAAAAATTAATAATTAAAAATTTAATAATTAATTTTTCCTATTTTCGTCAATTAATAATTTAATTCTATTTAAATAAAAAAATTCTAATGAAAAATTTAAAATATCAAAAAAAATTTTTTAGCTTTCAAAAATCTAAAAAAGGTAAGCGGTTGACGTTAAATATAATTCTGAATAAACAAAATTATTAATTTCGCTAACTTGCCTTCGTCAATTATTGCGTCAATCATTTTATTTTAGTCAATTATCTTTCAATTATTTTAATTAATTCGTGTAAACATGAATGTTAAAATTCCAACCACACTAAATTTTTGGAACCAAATTCCATTGCTAGAAACAGCTAGAACCTTCCTCGTTAATGAAACAACCTTCTACGTACAAACGGGTCTCAGACGTTCGGAGTCAAATTTGAGGAACAAATCGTGCGGACAAAGAAATTGTAAGTGACAATTGTAAACTGTGGCTATATTGCAAAGCCGTTGTAAGTGGATTTCAGGGGGGGGTTAACCCCCCCCCCCCCCCTTATGCGGGGGTTAAACGATCTAAAAAGGAAAAAGAGAAGGCATTAGTCGATGCCCCGGTAGCTCAGAGGTAGAGCTCCTGCATATAGCAAGCGAAAGCAGGTGGTCGCAGGTTCGAATCCTGCCCGGTGGTTAAACTTGCAATTCATTTTCTATAACTGATCCTAATTATCTTTATATTATGTAAATAATCGGAGAAAAAAACTAAAGAAACCTAAACCTAACCAACCTATGCTTTGGCATCGCTTCTGGATCTCAAATTTGAATAGTTTTGGAGACTTAAATCGTTAAGGAGTTGGAGCCATAACACAAAACGCTAAGGGTAAAAGTATGGGTTTCCACAAGGAACTGGTGGAGGCCCCCGTCGATTGAAACGTTTGTGAGTATGGAAAAATTTTTTTTACTATTATTCTGTTAATGATTTATATTATTTGAACTACTATATGAAATATTTTTTATGAACTGCTTGAATTTGTTGAACATTTTTTTTGAATTTTTTGAATAATTTTTATGATTCAATTTAAATTTTATTTTTATTTCATTCCATTTCTTTATGTAACATCCCTTAATGTCTGGCAAAAAATTCCGTTTCCGGTTTATCTAGTGACAAGCACTTACTTATTCCGTTAGTAGCTGTGGGAAAAAATGTTTTTTAGTTCGTTCCTGAGCAAATATTGGATGGAAAGGTTCTTTCTTTTTAATTTAATGCCGTAAAAGGAAGAAGATATATGTAAATAATAAAAACATAAAATCAATTTTACGTTTTTTTTTAAATTTTAAGTTTTTTTCTGGGTATTTGACATAAGCTTGCTTTAATTATTGAAAATTATACTCATACTAAGCTCCAGATTATACTGTATTTTAGAGATTTTAGAGAATCAATGAGCCTTCAAATCTATCACCCCGAAAGTTCAATGGGTTTTTGAATACTCCATTGATTCTGAATCCCTCATTGTATCTGTATCTTTAATTGAGTGTGTCACTCTGAGAGATACCCCACCTAGTGGCCAGCTAATTTAACAAGAACATAAATCAAATCGTATACAGAAAGACCCATTCTTGAATAACCACTTGGAGACTAAAATCACGTTTTAAACGAGCCGTATCAAGAATTGTGGGCATACTAGATTAGAGATAGATTAGATATCCGGATTTAGTAAGAACTGCCCTAGTGGAGAAAATGAGAACATGATTAATAATAGCCGTTTATACGAGTCGATCTAGCTATAAATTAGGTTTGCCAAAACTATAAATTAGGTCGGCGGCCAAATTAAATTTTTTTTTTCAATTTGGCCGGCCAAATTAAATTTAGAAATTAAATTTAGACTAAACAACAATCACAAAATAAGCAGAAAACAAAGAAAAATCAAACAAAAAACCAAACCCAAACAGACTCGCAGCCTAAATTTAATTTGGCCGGCCAAATTGAATTTGGACAAGAATTTGATTTGGCCGCCGACATATGTACTAAAACTGTACAAAACTAAAAATTTTAGTTTGTTGCCATCTATTTTACCTAAAAAACATTTTTTTATCTTTTAATAACCATTAGTTGTTGTATGCATATTTTACATGGTTGGGCGATTTTTAACAACAACTACTACTCTAAAGCTAAAAGTCCAATAAAATTCAATGAAAGAATTTCCCCCACTACCAAAAAAACTTGTGTGTCCCTTCCTTTATTTTTTTAAAAAAGTCTTTTTGGCTTTTCCCATTCACTTAAAAAAAATTTTTTTCACTCATAACAGCCACTGCCATTTTTAGGTTGACTTTTTTTGAAAAGGTGCTTCCTCCGCAAACATTCGAGGCAATTAATTTGTGCACCTTCCTCTCATTTATTAAAGCAAATTTTATTCATATTTTATTTTATTTATTTTAAAAGTTTATTGAAATAATGAAAGATTTTTTTCTGTTTTGTAAGGGATTTTATTTAGAAAAATTTTTGAGGCAAATATACCAAGTACCGTATTTATTCGATTAATTCCCCTAGGGAATTATTTTTTCAACCTATCCGTGGTAAGGGGAATTATTCAAGAGAGGGGAATTATTTGAGTTTTGAAATTTGAACGTGTAGTAGGGTAATTGGGGAAAGAGGATTATTGTTTCAACTCATCCGTGGCATGGGGAATTCAAGGGAGGGGAATTATTCGAGTAAATACGGTATGTAATTATCAAAATCCCTCGTTCCGCAAAATCCAGAAAACCTCTAAATATGCCGTGATTGTTATTTGCGGGACCCCCTTTTAGCACAGCCACTAATAGAAACAAGTGATCAGTCTTTTGATTTTATTTGACTGATTTGGCTGTACTTTATTATAATTTTATTAAAGAGAATCAAATGTAATATAAAATTGTTAAAATTATAAATTTGAGATATTTTCCTTATACAAATTTGATTCAATTTTGATCTTTTAAACCTTAACTATTTATCAAAATTTACTTTAATTTAACTTTAAAATTTATTTTTAGCATTTCAATAAATTAAATTTATTTTATTCAAAAATTATTTGTAAAATTCTTGGCCACAAAACAACTTTAAATTAAAAAGTTAACGCAAGCTGGCTGCCTGGTTTGTCTCCCGTGTGTTGTTTAAATCGTTGTAAGTTTATAACTAATTCATTTCAACCTCGTATAATTACCCTCCCTCAGTTAATTACTCCCCCCAGCGATAATTACTCCCCCCATTATAATTACCCAGGGTAGTTATTTATTTTTTAAATTAATTTAGACTTTTCATTATGTTTTAAAATTGTTTCGGCACTTTAAGGATCATAGAAAATCGCTAAACAAATTTTTGGTTCGGCTATAATTGAGAATACCTATATAGCCGAACCAAAAAAGAAGAAAAAAAGTAAATATAAAGAACGGAAAGATATATTTTTTTTGTTTTCTTATTTAAAATTCATCCACTTGTTTATCTGAAATGTGTTCAGGAATTATCAAAAGAATTTATATAATCCAAAAAATAGGAATCATCCAATAAACTCAGATCTATTAAATCATCATGATCATCCATTTGTTGAGTATGAAGGCCAGCAGCTGATTGAGTATTTATTTGTCCATAAGGGCAAGCATTTGTGTCAGATAAATTATTTACACAAGCATCCGTTTGTGGATTAATAAATGAATTCCCTTCTGTATTATCATTTCCTTCCTTATTATTTACATGAACATTCTCTTCACAATTAATTGCCAATTTACCCTTATTAATATAATTATCATTCTGAGAATTTTCTTTTTCATTTTTTCTTTTTAAAAGATATTTTTTATTATATTGTCTTTGCTTTTCCTTATTCTTTTGATAGTAATTTTTATCATATTTTTTTTTCGCTAACTTTTTTACGTCTTCATTATTTCCTGTAATTTCAGGTTGAATGTTTCCTAATTCTGCCCTATTCTTTTGTAGGATTTCTCGTTCCTTTATCTTCTTTAGACGGTATTTTCGTTGACAATCGCGACGCTTTTCTTTATTATTTTGTTGATAATTTCGATTATAATCTAGTTTATGCTTTTTGTGTAGCTGGTAGTAAGATTTGTTATACTCTTTTTCTTTTAGCTTAGCTTCTTCTTTATTATTTTCTGTTTTGTGCTTTTTTGTAATTTTGGTATTTGGTTTAAGAGTTTCTCTATATTTTTGATTTTGAGGTGCAACCGATGACTCAGCCCAATCATTTAATATTTTAGTTAAATCCTTTGAAGGTTCCTCAACTTTATTTAACTTGTTTAGATTTTTATTATTTTTAACAGAATTAATTAAACTCCATAATATCGAATTGAAAATTAAAAAGATTAAAACACTAGTTAATTTCGTTCTAAATTAATATAAAAAATTATATTATGTGATTAATTTTTATTAATTAACGCTAAATAAAAAAGATAATTTAAAATGAATATAGGTAAAAACACCCGGTTTATTTTGACATATACATATTTTGTAATAATGTACTTTTTTATGATTATATTTAAAAGGGCAATATTGCTAAATATCGTGTAAACATATTTATTAAAGCCGACAAATTAGGGTTGGGGTAATAAGGGCGCGGGGCCATTAGGGCGCCAGCACTAGAAACTGACACTTAGGCGAAATTGAAATTTATGAAAATTTTCTCAAATTTCTTTAACATCATTGTCTACCTCCTCCAGAAATTTCAGAATTTTTCATCGAATATTTCTGAAGTTATAGTCGATAAACCGCGAAAAATTAGGGTTTTTTCGGAAAATCAACATTTTTGGCCACAATTTCCGAAATTCTTGATCAAAAATTCTGAAATTTTTGGAGAACATAGATAAAGGCATGAGAGTTATTAATGCAAAATTTTATCTTTTTTGATAAGCAACTCACTGTTTTATAAGCTCGCGCCCTAATGGCCCAGTCCCGACAAATTATGAAATCTCAAAGGACATTTCCACAAACATTAAAGAAAATCTTTAAAATTAAAAAAAATTAAAATTAATCATTGTCAAATGAGTCTTTGAAGTAGGGTCCTGGAAAATCTTCGGATCCGAAATCTATGTGATATCCGGATCTGATATCCGAGCTGAAGATTTCAGTATATCCGGTCTTTTTTTTTCCAGTACCGCGGTAGTACCGATTTTCGGTACTGGAAAATTTGAAAAAAAAATGAAAATATTTTAACTTCACTACACAAAAAAATTTTCGTTGAATAAGTTTTATTGCGCTTTAGTCCTTCAAAAAATACCTTTGGATTTTTACGATCAATCTTTAACAAAACAACCTCTCCACCCTCTTTTCTCTCTTTATCTCCTCGGGGAATTAAGCCTCCCTTTCAGTCTTTTTTTGGATTGTCTTTAAAATCCCTTAAAAACCTTTATTTGTAAAACAATCAATTCAGCCCTTAATAGAAAAAAGAACCTTGTTTTTGAAATAAAGAATATTTCAGAAATTAAAGAAGAGAATTTAAATTTTTTTGTATAAACGCGTTATTAAATAACAGGGTGCTGAAAATTAGGAGCACCTTTCTTATTGGCATAACTTGCATCAATCAATGAAAATTGATAATTCTTTTTTATTTTATTGTGTGTGTAAGACAAAAGTGAAAGTACAGAAAGTTCTATTTGGAAGTACATATGGTGGAAAATTTTCAAAATATAAGTACGCTACAAAGAAAATTTTCAAAAACTTTTTTTGACGCTGAGGGCGTCAAAAATTCTTCCATTATTTGCGCCGCAAGTAAAATTTTGTGGAAATTTTAAGGCTAAGTTTAATTTTTAACCAAAAAGTCTATTTGTAAGTACTGTACTTCCAAAATAAGACGAATCCGAACCCTGTAATTAAATTATTTACTTATTTCTTCTCAAACCTCCCTAAAGAAATATACCTAATTTATAATAAAGTTGCTAAATATCAGTCTTATCTCTAGAGTTTAAATACTATAATAAATGTATTTTTATATATTTTATAGATTCAAGATTGAACACAAAGTGAGGGTTCCGTCTCCCCGTTACCAACTGCTTGACGGCTCCACGGTTTTGATTTCCTAAACAGTTTCCAGAAAGGAAGATTTCAGGCACAAGAACCTTCGCTTCGTTTTCCTTCCCTTTCAACTTTTTTCAACTTTTCACTTCCATACCTTTTTTTGTTGATATTTAGGAATTAGCCTTATATACTGGACTAAGTAAGAAAATTTAATTTAGCCGAGAATTTCCACGTCTTCCCTTATTTAACATCATATCATATCCCTCCTCCGTTTTCTATTTTAGCCTTCTTTCCATACTTTTCTTTGTTACTTATTCGGCGTTCTTTTAATGTTTTTCCACATTTTTCTACCCATCAAACATGCTGCAAATTTCAATTTGCCTTGTTTAAAGACCCATTTAAATTTTTAAAGCAAATTTACTTAATATGCAAAACTATATTAAAACTTTTACTTAAATATTATATAATATGTTAATATTATCCCTAGCCGAGCAGTGTAGTATTTTTGGATAGGGAGTGTATCTCCCTAAATAAGGCAAGACTAAAAAAGTTTTATTTTACTTTCTTAAGAATTCCTCGATAGACATAAAATTTCAACCTAATAAAATTTACTTAATATATAAAGATTCAATTATTCTTTTATTTAAGCGTTATTCTCATAACTTGTTAATTCCATTTCTAAAAAAGTTTGTTTGAATATTCGCTCATAGGGAGTATTAACTCCCTTAAATAATACGTCAATTAGGATATGGTTTAAGCTAAATTTAGTTTGGCTGATCTTTAATATTGTTAGATCAGCCAAACTGAAAATATTCTTATTTTAAATTGGACGGTTTTACTATCATTATTAACTGAATATACAAATAAATATGTTATCAAGATTTTAAGAAATTCCAAAAAATTTTAAACGGAAATTCAATTTTAGGTTAGAAAATTTCTTGTCAAAGTATCAATCTTATATGGACACTATTTTTCTAATGATACCTAAAAACTTTAATAATTTTACGTCTTTCTCCAGTCTACTCATTTAATGTTGCCTTTATTTTATTTTTTGTCCTTTTTTTATTTTTATTTTCCTTGTTTTATTAATTTCTACATATTCTTCTTACTTTTCCCAACTCAACAGATATTTATTTCCGTCAACTCCCTCACATTGCAAGCTATCCATCCCCCTCCCTTCTTTTTTGTACTTCCTTTGCTTTAAAGGATCTTTTGTCATTTTTTCCAGCTAATTGCCACTTTTTTCCATTCATACCCCAAAAACGCCCCTTTTTTCTTCGATTTTGCCAAAAATTTTGGATCAATGCAAAACTTCACTTTTTGCAAAAAGAAAAAATTTTTTGGGACTGTTATCCAAAGACGCTCCTTAATTGGTTTTCCCGCGGGAAAGGCGCTGCAAGCCAAAAAAGAAAAGGGGTCAGAGAGCCACTTGTTTTTACTTTCCTTTAAAATGCTTTGAAATACATAAAAATAAAGGAACAAAATTTTTTGAGTAAAATAACTATAAAAATTATTTTGGGACGAAATGTCCATTTTTATAAATTGTCCATAAATTAATTTTTTGGAAATATTTTTTAGTTAGTTTCCCACGTTGAGGCCCTTTGCATGTTTTCTTTTCATTTTTCTTTAATTTTCCTTTTTTTACTCAGAAATATCAAATTTCCCTAAGGCCCAATTTGGGGGACATTTCTGTACTTGTCTACATACATATTTAATTTAAAAATATTTATTATTATTATTTTTTTCTTAAAAATTTGTACCTAAAATTGAGTGTAACTAAAAATATTTTAAACTATTTTTACAGAAAATTTTAATTTTGGGATGAAATGTCCATTTTTTACAATTCTCATTCACGCCATAATTAAATATTACATACCTATTTTATTTTTAATGTTTCAACTAAAGTTGGGGGCCCCCGATCCGGCCCGGTCCGAAAGATCGAGTAGGGCATTGAATTTCGGCCCGAAGACTCGGTTGGGCCGACTCGAAAACCCCAACCCTAGTTTCAACTCGAATTTTATCTTAGATAATAATTTTAGATCGAAATGGGACACGATCCTAACGAAAAATGGACTTGGGGATAACAGGCAAATCGATTCGACCTATTTTCCATTCTCAATGGCCTCCCCTTGCCTAGGCTGTTTGCATCGAAAAACATATAATACCGTATTATTTGTACGGTATTATATGCCCACGCTGTAATGTAGCCCCACTTTGGAGGATAGTTTAAAAATAGAGCCCCATGGGGCTATAATACGAAAAATACGGTACTTTACTGAAAGTCCGCTTTATGTAAATAATTTTAAATTTTACAGCTTCCAAATTGTCTCCAATCTAAACTCCCTACCAAAATTAATACCTAAACCATCTGAAATAATTTTTTGACTATATAAAAGTTGGCTATATATTTCACTGTTAACATAAAAATATATCCATATGTCAATTATTTCTTTACAAAAAAAATTTTTTTTGACACTATAAACTTAAAATCTCCTTTTTATTTTGCTCATTTTATGCATGTTTTTATTATTTATTTTTCCTTTTTTTCTTCAAAATTTTTCTTAAAATTAAAAACACATTTATTGTCCAGCTGTCATTGAGAAGCTTTACTTATTTAAAAATACATTTATTTTTAAATGACTTTTTGTTTTTCAATTTTTTCCAATTTTCATTTAGTTTTCTGACAATTTTCTATCATTCTTTTGATTAAAAATTAGTTTATTTTTATTAATATTATTTTTATTTTATTGAATATTAACCACCGAAAAATCCAAATTACTGGACAATAAAATTAATTTTATGTAACCAGAAATTTTCAAGCCAAATGACACCAAACTTAGGCCCCGGTCTTACCTATGAACTGAGATATAGGGCTCGAAATGCTCAAATCCTTAAGGGTTTGGTGTGAAAAATTCGAATATACAAATAATAGCTCATTCGAAGGTCTCGTCGAGCTGAGTTGAATAACACCAAGATCAGCTCGAAAAAGCTTAAATGATTCATGGAAAACAATAATAAACTTTTGATTGTTATTATTAGGGAAGTCAAACCTCTCACATTTAATCAATTTAAAAGACTAAAAAATAATCATAGCCATTAATATTTTTATTTTTAAATTAAAAAATAATAGTATTTTAATAAAATAAAATGGCTCCCGGAGATTTGGGGAGTGGACACTTGGGGAGTGGACATTTGGGGAGTAGATAAATGGGGAGTGAGCTGACAATTGGGGAGTGGACATTTGGGAAGTAGCCTAACGATAAAAATACAATGGAATATTAAATAGTTTTTCTTGTTTTGTATTTAAAAAATGGATAAAGTGTAGTTCACCTGAGGTAAAAATTTTGGGACGTGACAAATGTCATTCGATTAGTCTCGGCGAGCTGAGTCAGACCGTACCAATCACAATTTGAGGAAATTATTCTTGACCGAGTTATATTCTTGAAAATTTAAAAACCATAGGGGGGAGTAAGTTTGATTTTGGGGTGAAAAATTCGAATATTAAAGAAACCTCATTCGAAAGAGCTCCTCGAGCTGAGTCTAATGACACTAAAACTAGCTTGATTTAACAAGTTTGAGTCGAGATATAGGGCTCGAAATGGTCAAATACCATTGGGGGGATTTAGGGTCAAAAATTCGAAAAAGAATATAATAGCCCATTCGAGAGATTCCTAATTTATTTTTTTAAATACAAAACAAGAAAAACTATTTAATATTCTATTGTATTTTTATCGTTAGGCTACTCCTTAAATGTCCACTCCCCAATTGTCAGCTCACTCCCCATTTATCTACTCCCCAAATGTCCACTCCCCAAGTGTCCACTCCCCAAATTTCCGGACACGAATAAAATTATATTCATTATTATTCTTATCTCTTTTTACTCTATAGATTTCCGCTCTGTTTTTCAAAAACCAAAAAGATTAACTTTTATTAAAAACACCGGATTTGTTATCCGGAAATTGCAAAAATTTATTTGAAAATTTATTAAAACGCTATGTTCTATAAAACAAAGAAATTTCAATTCAAAAATTAGGAAAATTAAATTAAGAAAAATAAATATGGAAAAAAGTTGGGCTTAATTTTGTAGAGTATTTACATACCGTATATGCACGAATAATTGCCCTAGGTAATTATTGTTTCGATCTCTCGCTGGAGGGGGTAATTAATCGAGAGGAAGGGCTAATTTTGGGGTATATCTCAATAAATCGAGGAGGAAATCCATTTATTTTTTGATATTGATTCTTATGTTTCAATAATTAAAACTGACAATGATTTTTTCAATATTTTTGAAATTAGAGAAGGAAAGGGAGGGGGTAATTTTTAAAGAGGTTAATTATTTGAGAGAGGATAATTATTCGAGCATTTACGGTATGTAAGAAAAAATAAATAACAGAATGAAAGATATAGTTTTTGTGTATCTTATTTAATATTCAAAATCAACATCTGAAACGTTTTCAAGAATTAAGGACAGAATCTAGATAATCCAAAAAATTCGGATCCTCGAAAAGACTCTGATCAATTAAATCATCATGCTCATTCATTTGTTGACTATGAAGTCCGTCAGGCAATTGAACATTTTTTTATACATGAGGACAAGAAATTGGGTCGGATAAATTATTTACACAATCATCCGTTTGTGGATTAACAAACGAAGTTCCTTCAGCATTTCCAATTCCTTTCAAATTATGAGAAGATTGAATAGGAGTATCTTCTCCTTTTTCAGCATTATCATTCACTTCCACATCTTCTCCTTTTTCTAACTGGATATTCTCTTTGGAAACAATCGGTTCCTTTTCTTTATTTTCACATTCATTATTTTGTGTATTAGGTAATAAATTTCCTTCCTTAGATTCGATATTTATTAATTCTGAATTAATATTTTGTACAATTTCTAGTCTATTTTTTCGTAAATTTTCTATATTTTCTTTCATTCGTCGTCTGTACTTTCGACTATCTCCACAAATCTTTTCTTTATTCATCTGATATCTCTCCTTATCATATTCTTTTTTTCTTAACTTTTTTTCGTCTTCATCAATTCTAGGTTCATTTTTGGAAGATGTCTTTAACTTTTCTTTGTATTTTTGACTTTGAGGAGCAACAGATAATTTAGCCCCCTCATTTAATATTTTAGTTAAATTATCTGAGGCTTTTGACGAATCATTATTCTGTGGAATAACAAAAGAAGTTCCTTCATTATTATTGGATTGAATGTTTTTTAATTTTGAAATCTCATTTTTTAAGCTTTCCATTTCATTTTTCTTTTTTTCTCGGTATTTTCGATCAGATTCTCTCAACTTTTCTTTATTATTTTGGGTGTAAAGTCTCCTATATTCTTGTCTTTTTTCTTTATTATTATAGTTATACTTTCGATCATTTTCTTTTTGCATTTGTTTATAATCTGCAGAATTTCTCCTTTCTTTTATTTTATCTTTATTATTTTCTCGATAATTTCGATTATATTCCGACAACTTTTCCTTGTTCTTCAGGTTATAGGCGGTGTAATATTCTTTTCTCTTTGACATTTTTTCTGCCAACTTATTGTCATTCTTGTACATTTTAGTAATTTTTGGTTTTGGTTTTAATGTTTCTTTATAATTTTGATTTTGAGGATTAACCGATGATTCAGCCCCATCATTTAATATTTTATTTAAATCCTTTGAAGTTTCCTCAATTCTAGTTAATTCCTTTTGATTTTTATTATTTTTAACAGAATTAATTAAACTCCAAAATATCGAATTGAAAATTAAAAAGATTAAAATATTAATAAACTTCATCATAAATTAATTTTAAAAATTTATTTAAAAATAATTTAATAGATTCTTTTTTATTAGAAGCTTAATAATATTTTATTTATTATACATAAATATAAATTTCATTAAGGCATATGCCGAAATATTTCTTAATGTCAGACAAATCCACAAAGGGCAACTTTTATTTAGCTTTTAAATTTTTAAAAATATGGGAAAAACAAATATTCTTTGAATTAAAGTGCACTTTTGATAAATATTTTTGAGTTAATTTTATTTGTATCATACAAAAAAAATACAAAATTGTTAATAATGATGAAGAAGTCTGAAAAGAAATTAAAATCAAAATCAGGTTCGAATCCAAAGCAATTTTTTGATGAGCACTAGTTTTACAGTATCCCTAAATTGCCTCAACGGCTCAGTGATACCTTAAGATTTGTAATGTGTAAATAAACATAAGTCTTACTCAATTTGAGAGTGGTGAGATTTAAACGTTAAATTAAACTACAGTCGAATTCTCTTATGAAATGTCAAATTTGTCTTATTGGCTAATAAGAGTGCATAATCAACTTTTCACCTATAATTTTTCCATCAACTTATCAACTATCAATTTTCCAACTATCAACTTTTTTTTGACCATTTTTATCCTTGTACGTTTTGACCATTTCGAGCTCGTACCATTTCGAACCTCACATGTTTTTGATGTCATTCGACTTATCTCGACGAGCTCTTTCGAATGACATATAGTTTGTCTATATTTATGACCATTTTTAAACATTTTTAAAGTGCGGCCCCATAACCGTAACGTACCCTAAAATTTAATATAGGATTCTGCAATTACAGATTAATTAGACACTTTCTAATTACAAGTTTGTTTTTCTTAGTTTAATTCCTTTAATGTTGATTCTTTAAATTTTACACAATTTTACACAACCTTATCCCATTACTGCCAGCCGAAATTCCTCTTTGCCTCTTAATAATAAAAAAGGTGTCATGGTAATAATTTAAAAATATATCCATCTGTTAATTTTTTTAGTCATAAGCTTTTTTTGACACTATAAACTTGAAAATCTCCTTTTTATTTTGCTTATTTTATGCATGTTTTTATTATTTATTTTTCCTTTTTTCCTTAATATTTTCTGAAAATTAAAAACACATTTATTGTCCAGCTGTCATTGAGAAGCTTTACTTATTTAAAAATACATTTATTTTTAAATGACTTTTTGTCATTCAATTTTTAAATTTATTTTTATATTCTGGAAATCATCCAAAAAGTGTATAAAGTTCTAAGAATTAATTAAACTTACTTGCAGTTTATTTTTTTATTTAGATACAGTGTCCTCATTAAATTTAATTTATTAAAATTCTTGTCAATAAGTAAATTTCTCACTCTACTTTAAGCATTTCCTCAAAAGGATTTGGAAGTAAATTAATTGTCCATTTTTCGCAAAGTCCTTTTTTTATAAAAACAAAAGGATTAACTTTTATAAGTAAAAATAACGGATTTATTGCCGGAAATTACAAACATTTATTTAAAAATGGCAATCTTTAAGTCTGTTGGTAGTTTGATTTTTAGATTGATATAAATTTGATTGGGCAAACTCTCAATGTAAGAATCCTCCCTAATTTTAATCTTGAATTCCATAATTTTTTATTTCTTACAAAGCTTTAAAGATTGCGTTTTTGATTAGAGCCAACGATTGCTGCAACTTTCAAGCTTGAGATTTTCGAATTTGGTTTTTTCGAGTCGAGCTATTCAAGTCTTTTTTGGTCCAAACAGCCTTATATGTTTCGAATCGAGCAAACCAGCATATGTACCTAATCCGTTAACTTGACCCCAGTACCATATTTCTCAACTTTCTTTCAAAGTCGCGGTGTAATTAAGGTTGCAGTGATGATGATCTCCCTATTCCCAATTTCCCATAAATAAGATACTGTAATTTTATTTTTACAGAAAAGAATCCAAGTCACATTCTTTATCAGCTACTACATTCTCTTCATTATCCTCACCTTCCTTCACATATTTTCCATATCATCACTCTGAAAGCAACAACAACAACGACCATATCCCTCCTCCAATACTTTTACCCTCCAAATTTAATAAAAATAATTTTCTTTCATCATCAAATACAACCACTACACATATCCCTTCTATTGTTTTTGATCGACACAACGCAGAAGCTTTGGTTGGAAGTGTTGAAAATTTTGGGAACGCAAACAGGTACATACATAAATCCAATTTTTACAAAATCGGAGGTCAGCCTGACATCCCATTTCCGACATATTCGAAATTTATTTTAACTTTTTTCGATATCACAATGGTAAGAGCGAAAATTTTAAATTGAGTGTGTTTGTGGGTAAAGAACGAGACTTTAAGAACATGTATATATTTAAGGCCTTAAAATTTAAATTCATTTTGCAATGTCAATTTAATTTAAAATAAAAAATATTTACTGAAAATGTACTTTAATTTCAAAGTATTTTTTTCTGGAGTGGAGTTTAAAAATTCGTGTCGAGTTAAAAAATTTAACTACTAAATTTTATCTTTTTACTTGTTTTTTTATATTTACTGATTTTGGATGATTTAATTAATTTTTTAATCTCTTTAAATTTTCAATTGGGTATTATGGAGTTTAATTAATTCTGCAATTAAAAATTTTTTTATAAATATTGATCAATTTATGATAATAATTTTCTTGTACAAAGGTCAATAATAAAAATGTTAAACCCGGAAATAAAATTATTAAAAAGAACAAAAATGAAATATAGAATCAGGTCCAAGACTCGAGACCAAGAATCATGCCTACCATCTTTCGCTTTTTTCTTTTACATATTTCACGGTCTTTAGGGTGTATTTTTCTAAACCCCAAAAAAGTCAAGACCGAGACCAAGACTTCACCCCAGACTTAGATCAAGACCAAGACCGAAAAAACCCAAGAAAAGTCTTGGAATCAAGACTATATTTGTAATATATCCCTTAAGAAAAAAGCATCAATACATATAATAAAAAATTTTAATTATATTCTAATAATCATGTTTCTATTCACTTTCAGGTTTCTCGTTAAGATCAAATGGATAAATATTTAAATTTATTTGATTAGTGTCATTTTCAGCAATTTTATCTGGCTCTTCTACCAAATTTTGATTTTGCTCATCCACAGAAGTTTCCTCCGTTTCGCCTTCATTGCTTTCTTCCCCACCTCGAAGAATAATATTATGATTTTCTTCTTCAGACTGAATGTTTCCTTCATACACAACAGGCAATTTACCTTTATCAGTCTTTGAATTGCCAGATTGAACGTTTACTCGTTTTGAACTTTCATTTTGTTGATTTTGTTTTTCAATTTTCTTTTTTAGCCTGTATTTTCGGTTATATTCGTTATTCTTTCTTCTATTATTTTGGTTATATTTTGCCTTAATTTTTTTAACCTTTTCTTTATTATTCTTGCGATAATTCTTCATATACTGACGATTTTTTTCTTTATAATCTTCATTTCCTTTAATATTATTGTAGTAATTTTTCATATATTGGAGCTTACTTTCTTTCCTCTTCTGATAATAATATTTATCATACTCAGGTTTCCTTAACTTTTTTTCTGCTTCATTATTTCCAGTTTTGTTCTTTTTTGTATTGATAGGTTCTCGAGTTAAGGTTTCTATTCGATTTTCATTCATTGATGATTCAGCCCCATCATTTAATATTTTATTTAAATCCTTTGAAGTTTCCTCAATTCTAGTTAATTCCTTTTGATTTTTATTATTTTTAACAGAATTAATTAAACTCCATAATATCGAATTGAAAATTAAAAAGATTAAAACATTAAAGAGTTCCATACTAAATTAATTTCTGAAAATTAGTAGAATATTAACTTGAGCCGAAATACTACTTAATGACAATTAATGAACTTTCAAAGGGCAGCTTTTAAATAAGACTTTTTAAATCATTAAAAGTCTGTGGGAAAATAAAATATTTTGAAATTAAATTATTGTCGGTAAATATTTTTAAAATTTGGCTTTACATTAGGGCATGCGTCACGTGAAAACTTTATGCGTTACATCAGTGTATTTAAGTCACAAAAATAAATATACGTCCGTTCAGAGTATATGAGTTCCAATTCCTCTATATGCTTCCGCATCCCTCGATATCCCTCTTAAGACGATATCGCAGATTTCTCTTAAATTCTCAGAGTTGATTGTAAGATTTATAATTAAGATGGGAATTCCCATTCCCCCTCTTAATCCGCCCAAACCAACTTAACCTACTAAAATCCCTCGATATCTCTGTTAATCCCCTAAATTATTCATAATTTCTCCTGCCTTCTATATCCATTCATAGGCATACTCTTTATTGGTTACGGCATTTCAACTAGAGAATACGTTATATCAAATAGTTCGTAATAAAGCGAAAGAATTTACTAGTGTAATGAAAGTATAATTATCATAATATTATTTTTTCTATTACTACTACAGTAAATCCTCTAAAATAAACCCCTGGGCTTATTTTTCCGATCGATCTCTAGAGAGGGCTTATTTTAAAGGGTGCATCTTTCTTCAGCCTAGTATCACTTCAGCTTAATAAAGCACCAGCATCTTCAGTAGACCGGACTGATGAGTTATCCATTACACCACGCCGTCTACTGCACAGTTCTAGGAAATAAATAGCTATATGCTTTACAGCTTTATATCAATTTATATCCCTTTAACTTAATCTAACGACTTCCTCCGTTTGAATTTTTGAATTTTAAACAGAAATTTATATCGAATTATGAAAAATTCTTTTTTTCCATACCGATATGTTTTTAAAATTTAATTGTTTAAATTTAATTTTTTGTTTAAATTTAATTGTTTAAATTTAATATGTTTAAAATTTAATTTTTTAAATTAATTTAAGTTATCACTAATCTTTTACTTTGCAATTCTATATTATAGAGTTTCATTAATTCTGTTAAAGGAATTTTTGTAGATTTTTCAGACCACTCCTAATGTCGAACATAGGAGTGGACGTATAGTTATGACTAGGGTGCGGCAAAATATGCACGAAAGCCCTCTAACTTGCGATAAACCCGAAATCCTTAGTGGACGTATATTTAGTTATGATGCGCACTGTATATTATATGCACTTTTTTTAAGAAAAAAAGTAAAAAATAAATGTAAAAATATAATAAATATATAAATTTTTAAATAAAAAAATTATTTTTTTTTCGAAATCTTCTTCACACTTCACATAATAAAATATATATTATATTTCACACAAATCAACTTTTCACATTTTCATAAAGAAATAAATTTTTTACTCTTAAAAATATTTAAAATCCACTTTGCCCACATGCCGCAAGTAATTTAATACAGCTAAAAGACAATTATTGCCTGATCTGTTATATTAAAGTGTATTTACTATTTTAATAATAAAGCTCCATCAACTTGAAGAAAAAACATTTTTAAATTTTTACATTTAAGTAAAGCTTTATGTGTTAAATCAAATAATTTTTTTTTCATTTTACATTTTATGTATAGTTCAAATTATTCTTCAATTATACTTATTTTTAGAACAAACCTTAAAAAACATAGAAAAATCTTCAGTTAAATAACTGCAAATTAAAATTTTTTTCTAAAAATCTACTTAATATATAAAAATTCAATTATTCTTTTATTCAAATGTTTTTGTAAATTTTTGTTTACTTTCAGTCATTCCAATAGTACAGAATTTTCTAAAAGTCTACTTAATATATAAAAATCCAAATATTTTTTCATTTAAGTTTTCGCGAAAATTTTTGTTTACTTTAAGTCAATTTAATTACTTACAGTCATTTTAGTACATTTTTTAAATTTGCATAGGGGTATTTAGCCCCTTAAAATTGTCTTTATATCATAATCAATTCTTTAATTTTTCTTTTTATCCCTCAATAGTTTTTTGGCACTTTTATTTTTAACACTTGTTCTCTTTTCACGCTTCAAAAAGCATCAATTTCAATTCTCCACTATTTTTTTCTTTTATTTCCGCTATATTGCTTAATTCCAATGCTTTTTCAAATTATTTGTCCGATCTCCCTTTACTTAACTTCAAATTGCCCCATAATTTGGCTGTTCTTTCCCACACCAGATTATGCAGTACCACTATAATGCCGTCACTTTTGGTGGCATTTTTCTTTTCACCCTACTTCATTCTTTTGGTGTTATATGCCTTCCGGTAATGCCAAAAAGATTTTTCTTTTAGTTTTTTTTATTTTTAAGACTATGCTAATAAAGAGAGACTCCAATGTGATAAAGTTTAGCTGAAAATTATTAAATAATGTCCAAAACCCATGCAATCTGTTAAAAAATTAATAAAAGGCAAATCAAAATTTTATTGCAAATTTACAGATTGCAAATTTACAGAATGCCAGAATAACTCGGATTTAAATAAATATTTTGAGATTTATTTGTTGTCATTCGATGGAGAATTAAATCTGCTAGGAAGTGATGAGGAGATAAAGTAAAATTTTAGAAAAATATCGCAAAAGCTGTGATAAAATAATCAATAGCATTAAATTTTTGTTAATTTTGTTGGATATTAATTTAAAATACTGATTTTAAACAATTTTAAAGCAAATTTTCTCCTCTATCGAATTATTTCTAATAAAATTTTTAAAATTTTTATTCTTCTTAATCTGTCGAAAAATTATTGCTTTTTTCTTTTTCAATCTGTTTTAGATTTCGGAATAATTTAAATATGAGTTGTTGACTTTATTTTCTCAAATTTAAAATAGTTTCATAGATTTAAAATTTTATTTTAAATAAATTTTATCGTCATACCTTTTAATGCTCTTTATTAAAAATTTTAAAGCTTTTTTCCTCTTATTTTTCACTTTTCTTCTTCAAAATTTTTCTAAAAAGAATTTTAAATTTAAAGTCTTTTTTCTCTCTCTCATAATTTCTCCATGCCGAAGATTCTCTCTCCTTTTCATAATTTAAAAAAAAATTTTTTATAGTTGAGGTAATGCGCATGGACGGCCGATTATTTTCAGCCTTTTGCCAATAAAAGAAAAAAAATTTTCCTCTTTCTCGTAATTCCACCTTTTATGCTTATTTTTTTCTTTAATACCTTAAAATATCACCCTTTACAAATTTTATGTTTTAACGTTTTTCCCATGGAAACGCACAGAAAAGTTTCTAATTCATTAATGTTTTTTATCCATTTTTGTTTTATTTTGTGTTTTATTTGTGTTTATTAATCAAATTTTGACGGTCCTTCTAATCCTGGATCAGATGGATAATTTTGGGTTTCCCTTCGCATTAGGGGGTAGTGTGAAGGGTCATTCTTTTAACTTGGATTCCTTCTTATGTTTACTCTTAACTTTACAGAAATATTGGATTGTATTTTTCCAAAGGAAAATTCCAATCCCTGGGATGGATGATGAGGAATCCAATTACATAATGAGGAATCCACGTTAAAAAAATGACCCTCAGGATTAATTTTATTACGTCAACACATAAATTTTCGAGCCCAACCCCTATCAATAAAATCAAAATTTTCTGATAATTAATCTATTTATAGAGTTGTCATTTCTGGATTGGGCACGCGGACATATCGGGATATTTCAATGTACGAACAGTTACCCTACTGATTTCAGGACCTACGACACTGGGTCTTGGATAGTATATTGTCCTATTGAGAATATAGTTTTTGTTTTAGAACAAACGTAAAGACGCAAGAAATTATTTTTGTCGCCCCAATCCCGATATGTCCGTCTCGATATGTCCGCACACTCTTGACTGAACTGAATATTTTTCTATTAAGTTAAGAATATCCGACATGTTCTGCTCTAATATTCTGTTCTGGATATCCTAAGACTTTCCAAGAACCGACAACACTAATAGTCCTTAATATTCTCTATTTTTATAATATTTCCCACTACCATATAAATCCCCCTCCCCATTCCTTTCTTTTATTTTCCTCTTTTAGATTTAATGTATATTGTGTAAAAAGTGCTTGTTTTCACAGAAAATTTTTCAAATAGTCTCAGATATTATTTATTATGTTTAAGTGGCGCAAATGGAATGGAAATTGTTGGGTTCTTTTTTAAAATAAAAAACCTTTAAGAAATTGGCACCTTGTTTTTTAATAAAAAAGAAGTAAAAAAAATGCTTAAAACTTGCTTTAAAATGTTTTTAACATTATCTCCTTTTTACTTTTCGGCAAAAGTTCTAGGCCCATAAAGGCATTTTTGTTCACCTAACAATTTGAATTTTTTGTTGAAAGAAGAGGGGAAAAAGGTTTCAAGTAAAATAATAAAAAAATTATTCCCATGGAGATAGAAATGAATACCTGGAGACATCCAAAAATGAGTTAAATAGGCAAAAATATATGAGAAAATAAAAAATATTCCGCAGACCAGGTTGTTTCTAAATTTTATAACTCAAGAATGGATAAAGTTTTTGAGGTGATTTTGGTATCATTGGATAGAGGAGACTCTCCTCTACAAATTAAAAAAATGTTTTTTAAATAAATTTTTGTTAAGACCAGAGAACCTCATTTTCCGTTCAAAATCATCACAATCTGCTTAGTTTTTTTATCAAAACTTTTTTCAGAATTAATTAAAATTCTCATTTAAATATTATTTTGTAGTAAATTTAATTCTCTATCGAATCATACTAAATATAATCTTAAAATATTTTTTTCCAGATGAGTTATTCAATTTAGTATTCAACCGGTCTTTCACTCCAAATGACCTCCCCCTTTAAACAAAAGACATCCTCTAATATTTAAATAATTATTACCTCAAAAACATTCCCCGGAGGATACAAATCCCCGGAGGATTAAAGCCCGTCAATCGATTCGGCAGGTTTTATAAAAATGTGTCGAGAAAGGGGAGATATGGAGGAAAATAATCGGCAGCCGTTTCTGTATTAATAATATTTGTCACCCCTTTTTCACACATTAAATATTCCGTCCAAAGCTTTCCCACGCTGCTAGAGCTTTAATTGAAAGCACCAGCTACCCCAACTTTCGATTAAGCAAATGGACGAATAAATGGAATCCATAAGCGCGCAATCCTCGGTTTTTTTTTCTGAGGAAAAAACCAAAACCATTTTCAATTCTACATATATAAAATAGAAAAATTTTTTTTTATAAAATTAGATATATTTTCTAATACAAGAATAAATTATTTTGTATGAAGCTATAAATTTTGTAGAATAGAACTTATTTGCTCAATAAATAGCCGTTTTATATTTTATTAATATCTTTTGAGCTAAAAACTCTCTTTACAGGCTTATTGGGTCAGAAATTTTGGGAATTTATGTCTAAAACCATTAAAAATTCATGCAAAAATTTTTTTTATTTCATGAAGATTTAATTTTTAATAATTACATGGTAATAAAGCACATTTAACAAAATTAAACTTTAGCCAAAATGAGAACCTATTTTGACATTTTCCAATATTTTTCTAACTTATTTGAGTCTGTTAACAGTCTAACTAAAATAATATCTAAAAATATTGGAAAATGTCAAAATTAATGATATTGTATTTAACGTGCCATGTAATTTTGTATTAAACTTTTCATAAAATAAAAAATTTTTTTGCAATCTTTTTACAACTACCTACTTTAAACATTTTAAACAAAATAATTTATTTTTTGCCCTCTTAAATTATTAAAACATGTTTTACCAAAAATATTTTGATTGATCGTTAGCCTAGGGTTATGATCGATGAGTAAACTAATCGCTGTTCATAATATTTTTATTTTTATTCGCTTGATTTTTTGGCTTTATTATTGCTAATAATAATTTTTTGTTAGTAGTTTCTCCAATAATAAATAAGTATTTTGTCAGAAAACATATTTTATCTCTAAAATCTCTATTTTATCCCTCTTCTATTACATGAGTAGGGTTATCGGCTCCAAACCCAGCCGAAACACATGAGATTTTACGGATATACTTTAGCCGGTGGCCCACTCAGAAACGTGTAAAATTACATACCATTCGATTCGTCTCGGCGAGCTGAGTCGAATGGTATCGTCGAGACGGATTGAATGTTATACATATATCCATAATAATTAAAAAACAAAAACAATAACAAGTTCAAGCGGACAACCATTTATCCTTGCTACTAGAATTTCCGAAATTATTTTTATACATTTTTTCTCTAATTTCATCTCATTTATATATTATTTAATTTCCGTTTTTATAGTTTACTTATCCTAGTATTTGATAAGTAAATTTTAAATTCAGTTTATTTTATATATTTTTTGATTCAAGTTTATTAATTACTGCCTTCTCAACTAAAATTAAACAAAATTTTATTATTTTTGACTTTTCTTCTTTTCAAAAAATTATTTTATTAATGTTTAAACACCGATGAGTGTGCTGATCCTGAGCCTATCAGATTTGGAAAGGAGCATGAAGAATGGGTAAGAAGGGAGCGGGAAGGGGGGGGGGGAAATAATTATTAAATATTTTTTAAAAAATTTAATAAGTCGGCAGAATGAGTTATCAATTAATTCAATAAAATATAAGGTCCTATTAAAACAGCCATGTCTTATCTTGCGGTTATCAGATTTTGAAAGGCGCATTATGAAAGGGAAAAATGTGGGAAGGTAGGGGGGTGGGTATAATAAATTGCCAAATATTTAAAAAAATTAAAAAAGTACAGATTTAAGGAGGGATATGCACTTTCTGTCGAGTTTCCTGTCTTTACATCATGCTTCCTTATATTTCACAATGATAAAATAAATTTACAGGCTAGTACTCGAAAAAATAAATTTTTTATTAACGACGCAGGCGGAAATTTTCTGTGTCCTAAGGTGTCTGTCTGAAATTCATTAATAATTAAACAGTAAATTGTGGGATGTCTCCGGTTTCCGTTATACCCCAAAAATTTTCTGTTTATTTTTAAATAAAACAAGTAAAGGCTAAAATAATTTAATAAGGAATTAAAGAAATATTTTTATGTTAACAATATCAATAAATTCTTATAATACATTGTTATTTTAAAAATCCAAGTTATCCTCAAAAATTCGGATCGTCCCAAAAATTTGACGCATCCAAAAGACGCAAATCAGGCAAATTTTTCAGATCTTTTTGAATAGGATTCCTTTCAATCTGAAATTTTTCTTCTTTAGAAGTGTTATAAATTGTGTCATCTAAATTATTCGTATAATCATTATTCTTTGAATTAACGAATGAAATTCCTTCCTCATTATGAGTAGATTGAGAACGAGTATCTTTTTGTGGGTGAATATTTCCTTGATCAAACAGAACGTTCTCTTTGGAAACAATTGGCTCTTTTCCTTTATTTCCACAATCATTAATCTGTAGATTAACAAATGAAGTTCCTTCGTTTGTATTAGATTGAATGTTTAAAAATTTTGAACTATTAATTTGTTGAATTTCTTTTTCCTTTTTCTTTCTTAGATAGTTGTTTCTCGAATTTTCTCGCATCCTTTTGATATTAAGCTGATAATATTTTTGATTATATTTTCTTATTTTTTCTTTATTATTTTGCTGGTATTCTTTTACAAGTTTAAGACATTTTTCCTTATTCTTTTCATAATAGCTTCGCTTATCTTCTGATCTTTTTTTATTCCTCTGGTAATTTACATTATCATAATCTTTTTTTTCTAACTTTTTTTCTTCATTATTTCGAATTGTGCTTATTTTTGTAATTTTATGCTTTGGTTTTAACTCTTCTTTATATTTTTGAATTTGAGGATTAACCGATGATTCAGCCCCCTCATTTAATATTTTATTTAAATCCTTTGAAGTTTCCTCAACTCTAATCAACTCATTTTTATTCTTATTATTTTTAACAGAATTAATTAAACTCCACAATATCGAAGTAAAAATTAAAAAGAATAAAATAATAATAGGTTTCATCCTAAAATTAATTTTTAAGATTTAATAAATACAAAAAAATTGAATTAATACATATTAAATAAAAAATTTATAGATTTTATAAAATATCTTTTTCTTATTATAAGGAAAGTGCATTGCGAAAAGTCTTTATTTTTAATATTTTTGTTGTTACGAAATTTCTAAGGGCAATTTCACTGACTAATGTTTTAAAATTATATCTTAAAGTGCATTGCGATAAATTTTGTTTTACGTTAGGAAATCCGTCCCATGGACCTATGAAACGTTATGCGTCCTATTGAGAATTAATACGGCTAAAAGTCTAATATATACGCCCCAGGAAGAAGACACAAATTAAAAAGAATTTTCATGAAATATTGAAAATATTTTTGTCTCATTTTTGACGACGAGACTTCTTCACGACATTTTTTAGATATTTTAGATAAAGTCAGGAAACATGATTTTACTTATACGGGTTTCAGTTTAGCTTGTTGTTTCATTGAAATTTAATTTATAGATAGTTAAATCGTGCTGGCGCAAGAAGCAATTTAAAAATCGCAAAACAAAACGCAAGGCCAACTCCTTGTCCACAGAGGTGGGTCGGAACAGTCAGAGGTGCCGGAAATCGGCAATGAAAATTTTTTCGGAAATCGGAAGGAAAAAACGCCGGAAATCGGAATTCCGACCCACCTCTGCTTGTTCCGATGTTTTCGTTTACTCTTATTTTTTAAAATAAAATTGCAAACTTTTTATGAATTTAATATTGTGTATAAATATTTCAAGTTATTCAAATATTAAATTCTAATCTATTTTTTAATAATATCTTCCAATTTTTTAAAATTATTTTTTTTCATTTCAAATTTTCTATTTTAAAGTTTTAGTCCAAACACCTCTTTTCTCTTTTTTTTCTCACTCATTCCTTAGTTTCCCATGGGGAATCAATGTTATGCATTTCCAAAAACATACCCCAACAAATTAAATTAGCAGCTAAGAGCTCTCTCATCATTTTCAAATTATTTGGGAGTTTCTTTCTCAAAACGAGACGTTTTGTTCCACACCCTGTTTGGCATAACTTTAAAGCCTTTTCTTCTTTTCTCGTTCTCATTTCTCCCAAAATCCCCTTCTTTATGGCAAAAGCTTTAAATAGACTATTTTTCCATTCAATCCCCCTCCAAGAACAATTTTCTTATCACTCCCAAAGATTTGCGAGGGAGGCGGCTATTCCAAATTCTCTCAGCCATCACCATCCTGGCGGTATTTATGCAGTACAGAACCCAGCTAAATTAGATTTGGATCTCAGTTTTCGAGAATTGATCAGGTAGTTTTGTTAAATTGGGACAATAACGGTGACAATTAAGTAGAGTTTGACCCCGACCCCGTTCCCGAACGATTTTTTCACGATTTTTCCCGACCCGAGCCCCGCCCCGAAAAAAGTGAAAACCCCGTTCCCCGACATACCCGCCCCCGAGCGTTCGGGGTCAAACCCTACAATTAAGAATACAAAAATAAATTTAAAATATAAATTTCAAGACAATAAAAATAGTTAGTCCTGTATTTCTTTAATTTTCTTAATAAATATTTATTATTGATGCACTTTCCTTTCATTGAATATTTATTTGTTTATCAAATTATATTTTTAAAGTGCTTATTTCTTAATTTGTCTGACAATAATAATAAATAAAATTCTCTTTGCGGCATTAGATAAAATTCACATTGCGTCATGCGACAGAAAACGAGAAAAAAGAATTTCAAAATTATTTTTTAAAATAAGAAAGTCTATTTTTATGTTAGTTAGTAAATAAAATTTTAAATAAAATAAAATTTAAACTAATTTTTTAAATTAATTTAAAATGAAATTTATTAGTGTTTTAATCTTTTTAATTTTCAATTCGATATTATGGAGTTTAATTAATTCTGTTAAAAATAATAAAAATCAAAACGAGTTAAATAAAGTTGAGGAAACTTCAAAGGATTTGAGTAAAATAATAAATGATGGGGCTGAATCATCGGGTGCTCCTCAACGTCAAAGATATGAAGATACTATAAAACCAAAACCTAAGATTGCAAAAAAGCACAAAACTCGAAATAATGAAGAAGAAAAAAGGTTAAAAACAAACGAATATCAACGAAATTACTATAAGAAGAAAAAAGAAGATAAAGCTTTTAAAGAAGGATTGCGTCAATATCATAAAAATTACAAACAAATTAATAAGGAAAAAATTCGAGATTATAATAGGGAAAGATACAGAAATAATAGAGAAAAAATTAAAGAAATGAACAGAGAATATATACGAAAACGTCGGCTCGAACAGAAAAACGAGATTGAAATTCAACAAAATGATGGTTTAACACTGAGAAACGTTCATTCAGATGATAATGAAGGAACTTCTTTTTTTGATCTACAGACTGTGAATTTAAGAAATAAGGGAAAAGATTCGATTGTTCATCAAGAGAATCTTCAGGTTGAGGAAAGAAATCTTTTTAATCTGGGGGAGGAAGCAAGTAATCAGGAGAAAGTAGAATCCTGCGTGGATGAGCAAAATGAAATTGTCGTTGAAGAGCAAAACAAAATTTGTGAAAATTACATAAATCAAATTAATCTAAATGAGTTACCTTTTGATCTGAACAAGGAACCTTGTGAGGAAGAATAGGATGATTATTAAAATGAAGATGTAATAAGTATAAAGATAGCGAACAATGTGACGTCCTATCGAGATTCAACAGTAAATAAAATAAAATTGACAATTTCAACTATTCTCCTTTTCATAATTATAAAAATTATTATAAATTTTAAAATATTTTGGATCCATAAAAATTTATTTTAAAGACCCGTATTTGCTAAAATAATTACCTGGAGTAATTATTGTTTCAACCTCTCGCTGGAGGGGGTAATTAAAAGAGAGGGGGTAATTATTTGAGCTTTAAAGAAAGGCTAATTATATCTATTTTTAAGAGGGGTAATTATTTTTTTAGATTTCTGGCTGTAGGGGATAATTAATAGGGAGTGTGTAATTATTTGAGAGAGGAACATTATTTCAGCATTTACGGTAAGTATAAACGAATTCAATTCAATATACCGTATTTTCTCTAATAATTCCCCAGTCTCTAATAGTTCCCCAGTCTCTATTAATTCCCCACCCTGGGGATGGGTTGAAACAATAATCCTCCTCTTTCTACCCCACTCAATTAATTCCCCAGTCTCTATTAATTCCCCATCCTAGAGAGGGTTGAAACAATAATCCCCCTAGGGAATTACCAGAGAAAATACGGTAACCAAATCTACGAGTTCTTTATTATTTTCGAAAATGATTATCTCGTTATTTTCTTATTTAACTTTTACAATAATTATATTTCTATTATTGTAAATCCAATTAAAATCCTCTATCAAAACTTTTTTTAATATTATTTTTATTTCCCTTTAATATCAAAGTTTAAAAAGCTTTTTCATTCAATATTTAAAATCCCTTGTTTTTTCCAATTCATTTGGGTGTGTCCTCAACTAGAAAAGGGGCAATTTCCTAGTTAATCCATCATAGCAGCTTAACTAACGATCAAATTTATATTTAACATCGACTTTCAAAAAAATAGTATCAAAATAAATATTAGAAAGAAGGCTGACGTTGAAAAGAAAAAAGTGGATTAAACCGAAAATATAGCATGTCTTTGAGTGATTTTAGCTGTTTGACATTATATTTTTTAAATAATAAATACCCTTGATTTTATCTTTTTAAAATTAATTTTGGCATTAAATTGGAGTTTAAATAAATTTTTTAAATCTAAATTTTAAATGAAAATTTTGGGAAAAAAGTTAAAAATAAGTAACTACGAGGTTTAGGTAAATCCCAACATAGGTAAGCTTTATAGCACATAACATCTGTTTGACAGAATTGTTAAAGCTGTTCATGGTATCATTCGAAAGAGAATTAAATTTGCTAATAGAATTAATAAATAACCTAATTTCATTTTCTCTAAGAAAAAAATTATCAGGAAAAAACTTAAAAATTCAACATATATATCTTCCATTTTTACCCTTAGCTTTCTTTTAGGGAATCTTAAATTCTGATTTTTAAATATATTTTGTATTAAGTTTTCTTCCCTATTGAATGATAACAAAAAATTAAGAAATTATTCAGTTCCAAAATTTATGTAAATTTCGCCCAGAATTAATCTTAATCGTTTTTTAGCTATAATATTTATCTATTTTAATGCCAATATTTCCCCTTTTATTCCTTTCTCTCGTTGCTTTTATTTTTTTAAATTTAAACAGCGACTTTTGAAGCGGATATATTTAATTACCCATTTATTTTTGCCCACAGATTGTTATGGCACACAAATTAGTGTTTAAAAGCAAATTAATTATAAAATAACATTTACAGCTCTAATTATCTAAAAATTATAGTTTGAATTTTATTGTAAATAATTAGTGTTTAACTGCCTCTATCGCCTGCTCCTTATTAGCTCTAATTTTTTCACTAATTTGTGTTGACATTTCTGTCGACAGTGTCATTAAAGTCGTTAGTGGAATATTTGATGTTATAGCTTATCTCGGGTTCTACTATTCTGGGGACTTATATTAGACTGAATTTAATTATTTAAATATTTATTCTATTTATTCAATTTATTCTCCATATAAAATGGGATACAATAATAAGGGAGAGAATTGGCTAGGCCAAAACTTCTGATAATGAAAAAGGTTGGGGTATATTTAGAGACAATTTAAGGGTCTCTAGTGGAAAAATATTTTTCATTTTACGACGAAAAAATTATCCATATTTTGATCCGAGGACTTCATTCAGATAATCCAGAAAGTTTTCATCTTCCAAAAGATTCATATCAACTAAATCGTTCCATTCATTTAATTGTTGGTTGAAATGCCCATCTTTAATATTTTCTTGTTTATCAAGGCAAGCAATTGGATTTTTAAAATTATTTTCACAATCATTATTTTGTGGATTAACGGATGATGGTCCTTCTTCTTTATGAGAAGATTGAATTGGGGTATCCTTTTGTAGATGAATACTTTCTTGACCTAACTGAAGGTCCTTTGTGGAGACAATCGGTTCCTTTCCTTTATTTTCACAGTCATTATTTTGGTCATTAATAAATGAATTTCCTTCATGATTATTAGTATTAACGTTTCTTTCACTTGACCTATCATTTTGTTGAGATTCCCTTTCAATTTTCTTTCCCAATCGGTATTTTCTCTTATATTCTCTACGCCTTTCGTTTATCCTTTTCTTATTATTTTGATAATATTTTTTTGAAATTTGATTTATTTTTTCTTTATTTTTATTATAGTTATTTCGTTGATTTGCACGAATTTTTTCTTTATTCTTAATATGGTAGTCTCGCTGATTTTCACGAATACTTTCCTTATTCTTCTGATAGTAATCCTTAAAATATTCTTTTCTCTTTAACTTCTTTTCTCCTTCAATATTTCCTGTTTTTTGATTTTTTGTAATTTTATCCTTCGGTTTTAACTTTTCTTTATTTTTTTGATTTTGGGGAGCAACCGATGATTCAGCCCCATAATTTAATATTTTATTCAAATTTTTTGAGGTTTCCTCAACTCTATTCAATTCGTTTTGATTTTTATTATTTTTAACAGAATTAATTAAACTCCAAAATATCGAATTTGAAATTAAAAAGATTAATAGATTAATAAATTTCATTTCAATTTAATTTTAAAATTAAAAAATAATAATTTTAATATTAAGGAAAATGATTTAGTAAATTCTTTTTTCTGGGACTATTAATATTATTTTATTTGGCTTAAACTTTCATTATATTAGCCAAAATCTATTTAGAGCCAGACTAATATGAAATCTCAAAGGACAACTATTGAATAATTCTTTTTAAATTTAAAAAATATGGGAAAATATTTGTACCTTTTGAAATGAAAGTACAGATTCAAAAAATTATTTTTCGTCATTTCAATTCAACAATTACAGAGAATAGAGAAATTTTATTGAAAAAATAAATAGTATGGCATCGCAAGAAGAAAGATTTCATCAATTCTTAGCATTAAGCTACTCACAAAACCCCACATCTTGAACAAGGTTCAGGGTCCTAGTCACTCACCACACTTACCGTAAATGCTGAAATAATTACCCTCTCTCTAATAATTACCCCCTAGTTATTTTACTCAAACTTTAAAAATATTTGAGGAATTACTATCAAATTTAATTATTGGAACATTTTAAGACTCAATATCAAAAAATAAATAAATTTCGCCTTAATTGGATTGATACCTTAAATCCAGCACATACTCTCTAATAATTACCCCCTGAAACAATAATTACCTAGGGTAATTATTTCGGCATTTACGGTTAAAGAGATTCTAAATCCAATTTATTTTGTAATAATACGGCAGTGTACTTTCATTTCCGAAATTTGCTTTACCCATAAAGATTTTAAGGAAATTGTTTACTTAATAGATGTCCTTTGATATTTCATAAATGTCTGTCTTTAAGTCATATTCCGGTTTAAGCTTTACTTCATATAAATAAGTACACAATTTAAATAATAAATAATATAAGGAGTCAAAATATAAATTAATAATTATTTCTTTAAATATTCTTCGTATAAATAAATTATTCTTTAAAAAATTCAAAAATTAATTTAGAATGAAATTTATTAATATTTTAATCTTTTTAATTTTCAATTCGATATTTTGGAGTTTAATTAATTCTGTTAAAAATAATAAAAATCAAAACGAGTTAAATAAAGTTGAGGAAACCTCAAAGGATTTAAATAAAATATTAAATGATGGGGCTGAATCATCGGTAACTCCCCAAATTGAAAAATACAAAGAAACATTAACAGCAAAACCTAAAATTACAAAAAATGATAAAACTGGAAATAATAAAGAAGGAAAAAAGTTAAAAATAAAAGAATATAATGATAAATACTATAAGAAGAATAAAGAAAAAATTTTTGAAAAGCAGCGAAATTACAATATTAAGAATAAAGAAAAAATAAATAAAATTTCAAAAAAATATTATCAAAATAATAAAGAAAGGATAAACGAAAGGAATAGAGAATATAAGAAAAAATACCGATTGGGAAAGAAAATTGAAAAAGAAATTCAAGAAAATGATAGGTCAAGTGAAAGAAACGTTAATACTAATAATCATGAAGGAAATTTATTTATTAATAACCAAAATTCTCGTGAAAATAAAGGAAAGGAACCGATTGTCTCCACAAAGGACCTTCAGTTAGATCAAGAAATTACTCATCTACAAAAGGATACCCCAAATAAATCTTCTCATAAAGAGGAAGGACAAACATCCGTTAATCCACAAAATAATGACTGTGAAGATAAGGGTGAAAGGCCAATTGCTTGCCCTGATAAACAAAAAAATATTCAAGATGGGCATTTCAACCAACAATTAAATGAATGGAACGATTTAGTTGATCTGAATCTTTTGGAAGATGAGAACTTTCTGGATTATCTGAATGAAGTTATCGGATCAAAAAATGAAAACGAAATGAAAACTTTATAAACCCGATAATCACGTTCATGGAACACATACAATTTGTGGAACTATTTCTTCATTATGAATGAGTGAGGGTGCTGGCGGTACGACAATTGCGGATACGCACGTGCGGATGCGACGATTGCGGATATAAAATTTTTAAAAAGTCTAAGATTTTTTAAAGTTTTCAGTGCCACATCTGTCTAAAAATGATTCGGAAACCGTCAAAAGTCTGAAGCTGACAGCCGGGACAAAAAAAACGGAATGCCATTTCAATCATTTTTAAAATTTAAAAAAATTTTTAATCCGCAATTTTCGCATCCGCACGTGCGTATCCGCAATTGTCGTAACACCGAGGGTCCTTATATTTCATTCCACAGGGAAGTCGAATAATAATAACTCCTCCTTAATATTTCAAGTTAATTCCCTTTCTTATTTTTCCCCTCCATAATAAATTAACTTTTAATTATTATTGGCATTAAATGTAAATTATTTACAGCCACTTTCCTTCGAAATAGACATAAATTAATTTATTTTTTGTTGTTTCCATATTTTATTTAAATATAAATACTTTTATTTATTCTTTTTTCATTTTATTTCCAAACGACTTTTCCATGCAATAAAGCAATCATCAGATTTACCCCTTCCCCCTTCTTTCTATTTTATTTTTATCAAATTTTGAGTTCATTAGCTTTGTGTCCCCCCTTTTCTTTTGTGCCATATTTTCACCCCTTTCGAGGCATTCATTCACTCATTCTTTTGCCTGACCCCAAGGCGCGCATCAACGGTTTGGCTAGCTAAAGAAGGTGTGTGGCGGTGGGAAGGGTTTAACAAACGGCACAAACTGAAAGGCAGCTGTCCCCTGGTAAAGAGAATTAAAGGCGGTCGATTCCAGTCAAAAACAATAACAAACGTTGCTTTAGGCACTTATTTGCTTGCCGGCACCCCCATATAAACCCTTATTTACACCCATTTCATCGAAACTAAATGATAGTACTTTACGCCAACCTTTATATCTTTTGAACGGTTCAACCCTTTGAAATTATTTTTGTAGATTCTTGTAGAGAATTAAATTCTCTACAAAATAAGATTCTAATCAAATTTTTTGGTAAAGTTAATAAAAAGTTAGCGCCAATAAACTCGTAAAAATAGCTATTTTTGTTCAAAATTGTCAGTTTTTTGACCATAACTTTCCTTCAAAATGACATAAAATTTATTTCTAAATTTTATTTTATAGCAAATTCAATTCCCTATCGAATGGTATCAAAATTATTTAAAAGTATTCTTCCATTCAAAAGTTATAAAATTTTGAATTCTTTAATGTACTCACTCAGCTGCTCCCAATTTCCCTTTTATATTTATTCTTCTCTTATTTCCACCCTCCTTTTCCATTAAACCAATGCTTTTTCTCTTCTCATTATTAGCCATTTAGCAATTATTTTCCTTTCTTAACCTCATAAATCCCTCTAGACTCGTCTTTTATTTTTCACACCGCCTCAAAATTCGAGCGGTGCCAAATACTCAAATGACCCGAGAACACATAAGCAACAGTTTAGCTTCCGCTAAGCTTCCAAATGGAGCAGCCGACGACCCATTTTTAACGGAATTTATGGACTATTACATTGTGCGCAAGAGGTTGAGGCTTTAAAACAATTTTTTTCTCATTCTTTTATTATCTACCTTACACTTTTTTTATTTTTAATAGTTTGAAAAAATATTTAAAATAAATTTAAAAATATAAAAAAAAATAATAAAATAAAAATATTTAAAAAATAAAAATATTTAAATATTAAATTAATTATTTAAAATATTCTATTAAAATTATTTCAGTGAATCTTACAAATTCATCCGAATGGCCGAAGATCTCCATGGTCAGTTTATTTATTTAATTACAGTATATTAAACTGTTTAAAAGTTTATTTCTCTCATAATCTGATAGAAACAATACAAGGGTCTCCCATCCAGATTACCGAAAATCTGGAATTCCCGACGTTCTTTTGGTCAGGATCCACATACCCCAGGAATTAATTTTATCTTGCTGATTATCTCACTGATTATCCGTGATTTAGCACCATTTTCCCATTTTCTTCTGATTACCAAAAATATTTTTGGATAATTTTAAATAAGTCGGAATAATGATCCATCCTACCTAGCCTACTGAAAATATCCCAATAGAAATACTGAGTAGGGTTGGGGGTTTTCGAGTCGAGCCGACGTTCGGTTCATTTTTTTGGGCCTCGTTTTTATCGGCCGGCCCGACTTGATCTTTCGGATTGGGCCGGCAACCCTAATCCTGGGCGCTTTTTCAACAATCCTCATTAAGTGGACTATTAATGTCGGATTTCTATAATAATATTTACTGTAAATAAATTTCAAAACTTTCAGACGTTGCTAGGTATCTCAATGAGATGCGCGTTTGCTTCTTACTATTAACTGGGACGGTAATTAAATTTTTTAAAAAATTTAATAAAAAAAATTAAATCAAAAAAGGTCTACATTTTACTCGGTATTTATTTTGTCTGTTGGTGTGTTCGTAGAAATAGACGGCGTGTTAGTAACCCTGCAAATAATTCTTCTGGAAGACGATTGCCTAATCATAGATGGGGGGATTTACAGGTAAACATTTTGAAAGGGAATTTTATTGAAGGGAAAAATTAAAAATGTCAATTTATCATTTGATTACCCGTTGTCAAGAAAATTAATCAAAGAGAGAAATGAGTCCTTTTAAGGACGTGTCCAAAATATTTTTATAAAATTCATTTAAATCAACGAAACCACGGACTACTAGCTATATGATAAAACACGAAAATTTTAGGAAGTAAAGACTTCCTTGCAAAAATATCAGATGCGGGATATTTGCAAACAAAGTCAGCTTCATAAAAATATATAAATAAGCTTTTAAATCCATTTTTTAATATTATGTAATTTGTAGTTTTTATTCCCCATTACTCTCCTCTCTTATCCATTACAAAAATTAGTTGGAATAATTAAAGGCAATTAAAAATTTAAGAAATTATAAAGAAAATTAACCGTGGTCTTAAATGTACCTTATATGCTTCAATCTAATTAATATATCCAAAATTTTAAATTATATATATTTTAATTCAGGGTGCCGAATATGAAAACGCCATAACAGCTCAAACAACAAACATTGGCCAAACAGCCTCAGATGATTTAGTTTCTGTCAGAAGCGATGGTGCAGTGCCCGGGGGCAAAACAAATTTAAGTTCACAATTTGGAGGGACTGGACAACAACACGGGTTGGGCTCTGGAAGTGGACCTCCGCCCTTTGGAATGCCTGGAAGGGGGACAGCAAATAGACAGGCAGCACCTTCTTTTATGCGGCATGGGGGAAGTGGAGTTGGAATTGGCTCTATGCCTAATCATAGGTTGGGATTGAGAAAAATATAGACAAATGTGGGATTTTGGGGGAAAATGTCTTAATATATGATAATTTTGTGAAAAGTAAATACGGGTTGATGATCTCTAGTAATCGCTAGAAGTACTTAATAACTCTCGTTATAGTTACTCCTGATAAATGTACGGATATCTTTCACTAAAAATAAGAGTTCAAATTCTTCGTTAGATTTTATGTTTGTTCGATTTAATCTAGAATTTTGTAAATTTTAATTTTTTGGTAATATTTATCTTTATGAAATAAAGAAAATACCGTATATGGTCAAATAATTAAATGCCCTGATTAATAATTGTTTGGCCCTTGATCGATGGAATAACTGAAACGGGGAAATTATGTGAGATAGTAATTATTTAAGCATATAGAGGTCGATCAGAAATATAAGAGGTCGATAGGAATTCGATCGGAAGAGGTCGATCTGACTTCCAATTTCCGAAAGAATCTAGGCTTATTTCCGATTCCCGACTTTTGAGCCATTTCAGATAGCTCCTATTTCCGGTACCTTCATAATTTACGGTCGACCCCTTATGTAGAAAAGTCAATCGGTGCATTTATAACGAGAGTTGTCTATTAAAATTAAAAATTTCTGGCATTGGGATAATAGAAAATATCTATAAATATTTTTCGGAACACAAATCATTTTCTGACAAAATTAAACTGCTGTTAGTAAAATACCCCAAAATTAAAAAATACGAAAACTAAAAAACCTAAAGGCGATTGTAGTGGCTCAACTGCATGTCCTGCCTCATCCTCACTTCTCAGCGGAAGCAGTGCTGCCGCTACCAGATTGATGGCTGACTCAGATACTGGCACAGTCACAAAACAGCAGCCCTCCCCAATTCAGCATCAACACTTGACACATCAACAAACACAGCAACAACAACATGGCATACCAACCTCAATACACCATTCTCCTCATTCCCCACATCATCACGACCAACAAATACTAATTCAACACCAACAGGCTTCCCAACATGGAAGTACTGGGAGACCCCCTCCCTCGGGCTTTTTGCTTAATAATATTGCTGAGGAAAGAGAGGGGAGTAGCAACAGCGGTGCTTCTTCAGCGACTGGAGGGAGTGGAGGAGTGACTACTACAAGTGCAACAACTACACCTATGTCAACCTTTGGGTGGAGAACGAAAGAAAAAGTTATGTTGGAAAGGCACGAGCTTCAACCAATGAATAATAATGGTACTAATGGGGAAGTATGAAAAAATATATATCGTTTGATTTTTGTATTTATCTAAGATAACACTTTAAAAATACTCAAAATACGTGTTTCAGAAATTCAAAAAAAGTTAATATTAAATTTTAGAGAGCTTAGGTAAGAGCGAGGTCAAAGTTTAATCCCGGGGATCCTGCGACCTCGTGGCAGTTATTGCTAGGCGCTTTCGCTTACCAGGTACAGGTGCTCTACCAAATGAGCTACTGGGACGCTGCTTTCACCTTCTCTTTTAATAGATCTTAAACTCCCGCCTAGGCGTTTTAAATGCTAGCCAGCTTTGTAAAAATTAGGTTAAGGAATCAACCTAATTCTTTGGATCAAATTTTCATTTCAGAAAAAAATCTGTACCATCCAATTTTATTTTTCTGGCTAATTCCTTTTTTCTTAAAATTCTTTTAAATTTCAAAAAAAAAATTTTTTTAAAGAATTTTATTTACTAATAATAACCAAATAAATAACTCATTTTCATTATTTTCGCCCTTTTACTAATCCCGATGGCAATGTGCCTTTGTTTGATACTCAAACCGAGTAATTGTTGACTTTATCCTTTTTTAGATAATTAATTATTCCCTCAAAAATGGAAGGGAATTTACTAAATATTTTAGTAAGAATAATTCAAAATATTAGATGGAAGGGCAATTTATTGTTAAATAAATATGTACCCGTTTAATTATCGTTTAGTTTGATAAACTCGAAAAGTTAAAGGGCAGAGGGAAAACCAAAACGCTATCACACACAGCAATCATAGAATCATACTAGAGATCGGTCTTGACCTGGATCCAGAGTCCAGATCCAGGCATTTTTTAATCGTCCGGATTTTTTCTGGATCCAGATCAAGAATCCTGTCCAAGTTACTAACCTAAATCAAGATCCAGAATCCAGATCCCTGATTTTTGAATCTCTAAAACATACATACAATATCGGCTTTGGTCACTTATTTAAAACTAATTTTATTTTAAAGGATTTTAGAATTTATCTATATAGTAAAATTAAGCAAAGGGTTAGCGTATTTTAATAAATATAAATTTGAAGGGATAAAGTCAACAAGCACTCAAAGTTTAAACTAGAGCTTCGAGAGATTGCCATGAGAATTAAAATTTTTCTGGTATTCTTTATTTTTATCTCAATTCTTTGTTAAGTCTTGATACCAAAAAATTTTATCTCACAAAGCTCTATTTTATTATTTGTATTGAAATATTGTTAGACCTCTACTACATAGTGTAAATACACAATACATAGGAGTTGATTAACTAAATCTTAAGAGAAGTAAGGTTGTCGGATAGTTAGAAAGCTTTGGATATCCGGATCCGGTATCCGAAACGAAAATTACGGAATCCGGTCCTTTTTCGGATCCGGATATCCGAATCAGACAACCTTATTAAGAAGGGGTAGCGTAAACAGTTCGTAACGATTAGGCAGCTTCTCAAATTTTAAAAATTTTATTTACATTAGATCTGTCAGATGATTAATCTGAGATAGAGGTCCGACTGTATTTCAAAAGAATTGCTAGTCAAAATTAATTTCATTTAATCTCTATAATCATTCATTTTTTGTTATCATTTTTTTACCGATAAAATATCAATAAGATTTTTGTTTTTTTTTTAAATTTCTGAAACTAAATCCGGCATATAAATGCATGTTAGTAAATTGACACAAGGTTTACTACCACTATAATTTTACCCAAAAAAATTTTATACATATGAAAAATAAAGCATTTATAATAAATTTAAAAAATAAGAGGTATATTTATGAATAATGGTTAAAAAATATTTTTTTTTAAATAATAAAAATAAATCTTATTGTAGACTTTCCAAACCACCATAATGATTAATCGGCGGTACGACAATTGCGGATGCTTTTATTTTTCATATGTATAAAATTGCGACGATTGCGGATATAAAATTTTTAAAAAGTTTAAGATTTTTTAAAGTTTTCAGTGCCACATCTGTCTAAAAATGATTCAGAAACCGTCAAAAGTCTGAAACTGACAGCCGGAACAAAAAACGGAATGCCATTTTAATCATTTTAAAAATTAAAAAAAATTTTAATCCGCAATTGTCGCATCCGCACGTGCGTATCCGCAAATTGTCGTAACACTGATTAATCTTTTTAGACGTAATAAAAAAATATGGTAGCCAGGAAAGTGAACATAGCTTGAATATCAAACAATTTAGTTATACATTGTATAAAATTTGAAATAAATAATAAATTTTAAAAATAAATAAAATTTAAATAAAAACAGAAATTCTGAATTTTCTTAATTTAATAAGAATGTGGTGTGGTGTTTTTTGGCACGCGGACATATCGGGATATTTCAATGTAAGATCATTTAAATCACTGATTTCGGGACCTACAGTCACTGGGTCTTCGATAGTATATTGTCCTATTGAAGAATAGAGTTTATGTTTTAGAACAAACGTAGACACGCAAAAAATTATTTTTGTCACCCCAATCCCGATATTTCCGTCCCGTTATGTCCGCACACCGTTTTGTTGGTTAATCTGGTTTAGCAATTTATATACAAACCAGGGTAATAGTTTGGCTGACCATCCCCCTTTTTTTCCAGTTTCCCTGACCATTTCGAACTTTTTTTATTTGATATATAATTTATTATATATCATTCGAAAGAGCTCTTCGAGCTTGGTCGAATGATACCAATATCAACTAGATTTGATGATTCTTACTAAAACTGAAGCTAAATCCTCGTTGGAAAAGCCTTTTGTTCCGCTACAAGGGATTAAAACAAATGGTCATACCTTAGTTCATTTAAGTCGGATCTCGTTGATCTTACAATTAGTATCGTTCGACTAAGCTCGAAGTGCTCTTTCGAATGATTTATAATTTGCCATAAAATGTAAAAAACTGAAAAAAATAGAAAGGAAAAAAGGGGGATGGTCAGCCAAACTATTACCCAAATCAGAAATTTGCAAACCGATTTTCCAAAACCGATTGTAACGGACATGGAAGGAGGATAAAATTTTGTGAAATTAAAATCTCAACTCTGGTTTCCATGCAAAAATCAAAAAATATCAAGTCTTGATAAATCAAATTCACTTCTCTCAATAAATGTAAGTTGCTTTATGATTAATATCGACATACTTTGGACGCGAATTGTATTTTTTGTAACGACGAGGTGGGTAATAATAACCAGGATCGAAACGAAGATCCCCGTTGAATTCATAACCTTCTGGTCCCAAATACTCGAAGCGTCCATGACCTCGAACTCTTTTTCTTTTTAAAACCTTTCTAACTTTAGGAGCTTCTGGTGCAGCAAGCTCAACCTCAAATTTTCCTTTGATATTTTTTGAATAATCATCCCATTCGCCAGAAAATTTTTGTGAATCTTTACATTATTAAAAATATTAATTATTAAAAAAAATTAATGGGATTACACTTGATTCGGAAGGAAAAATTTATGACTGAGACAGAAATATATGCAAATGAATGCATTAAGTACAGGATTCTAAAGTGATCAGACCATGTAAAAACCTTTCTTTTGTGCTTCACCATTAAGGCAAATTCGAATACAAAATATCAATTTGCATTTTATGGACATACCTGCCTACTAGCATGATTTGTGGTTTTTTTAAAAAACTTCAGAAAATTTAAAAATCTCAAAAGGAAATTAAATTTTTTTTTAATCACAAAAAATTCATCAAAACCACATATAAAGCCCTAACAATAGTCATAATAAATCCGTATTTCCGTCCCTTAAATTTTCGGAAATGGAGTCGAACTTGAATATTATGTAATAAAAGATTACTTGCAAATTGTCCAATCTTGACTTTACATTGTTCAATTATTTTGCTTAAACCATTTAACGAATCAACACATTTCTCAATATAACTTTTATCTTTTTCCTTCCCGACAAATTCTTCAGTGCAAATTTGATTTATAACAGACTTGTTTTTACTTGAAATTTGCTTTTTTGCTTCCACAAAAATAGATTCGAAAAACTCAAAAAGTGCGTGGAGCAAGATCGTGTAATATAGCATTTTTCGAGCTAGAAAAGTTTGAAATTATAGAGCTTTTAATATCGAGTTAGTAAAAATTTTGGAAAATATAGAAAAGTTAGAAGTTAGCCCGGTTAGACATCCATGTTGCGCATTATTGGCAGTTATTGTAAAAACTTTTGCTCACCAATTCAGGTGCCTTATGTCTAAGCCAGAGGTGGGTCTGAACTAGAGACCGGTGCGGGACGGGATCCCGACGGGATTTTCCGGGATCCCGATCCCGGATTTTGTTGATTTTCGGGATCAACCGGGATTTGTTGATTTTCGGGATCAATAATCTTAAACCCGCCTAAAGAGGCCTGAACCATTTCTCGTGGATTAAAAACATAGATTAAATATTAAAAAAAACAGATTAAATAAATTTTTACCATGCTTTTTCGTATCCTCAGTTAATTTATAAATTTCAGTTATTTTCTCCTTTATATTTTTTAAAGCATCTGAAACTGAAGTCTGTCCTTCCCAATTACTAGTTTTCTGTTTTAGCCAATCCAAAATTTCCGGGAATGCATGTAATGTTTGGCCAGCATTTGTTTCTTTATTTTTTCTGTTAAGTTTATCCGAATAAAGTTCAATTTTCTCAACAATTTCAGTAAAGAATTTTTCCTTTTCGACCGTAAACTTTACTTTTTGTACTGTGAATGTTTTTGTAGGGAGTACAATGTCGTGAAAACGAGGGAAAATATATAAATAAAATTTATTTATTTTATTAATTTTATTTATTTATATTTTTATTAATTTTTTATATAATATTTTCCCAAACATTACACAATTAGTCACTTTGCTCTTTTCCGAGCATTTCCGTTCTCTTCTCTCTCTTAAAATATACACCTTTTCTGTTTGTATAAAATCCCCTATCTTATAACAATATCAGTTCTTCTTAGTTCTTTTTAGTTCTTCTAAATTCTTTAAGCTTTATTAAGCTTCTTCTTTGTAAAATTAATATATTTTATAAATAAATCTTTGGAAATTGTTTTCAATTTGTATTAAAATTGGGAATTAATTAGAAGGTTACTTGGTTTCGCCAACAAATACTTATCTTCTGGTATTTGTTGTAGCTTAGAAAGACTAATTTCTTTCAGTGGGGGCTCAGCGCTTTTAAAGAAGCAAGGCAAGTTTAAATTTTTTAGAAAAAATTCAAATTTTAAGTTGGGAAAAATTTTTTTTAAATTTCCCTTAGAAACTTAGAAATAAAGACTTTGTCATTTTCTAAGTAGACTGTTAACAATTATTGTTAACAGCCAGTAACTTGTTTTCTGGGAAGTGGGAAAATTTTTAAAGGAAAAAATACATCCAGCAACTCAACAGAAGACAAGTCAATGATGAGTAGCCCTTTGGAACAGCGGCTACAAATTACAATCAAAAAGATTGTCGAATTATTGAAGGCAGACCTAACTGAATTTGATTTAGATCGGGTCTTGGAAATGCCTTTAGAAGAAGAAATAATATATTTAGAGAGTTCAATAGAAGATTTGGACAATCTAATAAGAGGCCTCTGCGCGGCAAAAGATGAAATAAATTCGGTCTTTGAAGATTGGACTGAATTAAATAAAAAGGCATCAGCAGCAGAAAGGCCAGAATTCGACGCTTTTTTTAAAGCGTTCGAATTAAAGCATAGGCCAAGTCAATACGCGGCCGACGCAGAAAAGAAATTGACATCCTTGAGAATGTCAAAATCAAAGTTAAGTCGCAAATTGCGACTAAAGAAGCTTAATTTAAGAAGAGAAAATGCTCAGATTGAGCAAGCGCCACAAGTAACTCCTGCCACGCCAGTTCATTTTGAAATAAGGCATGAGGCGTTGAGCATAGGCAAATTCCATGGCACCGATCCAGACCTTTGGCCTGATTGGTGGGAGCTCTTCATGTCAATACATGAAGATAGTGGTTTATCGACCGAAAGAAAATTTCTTTATCTTCGGTCGTTCATTCCACAGGAGAGTACTGCCGGTCTTTTGATCGACGGGTTCCAACCTAGTGAATATGGGCAAGCAATCGACTTGCTTAAGCAAAATTATGAAAATAAAGATAGAAGAATTAGAAACTTGCAGCAGCAACTTCTAACACTTCCACATTGTAACACTCTGGAAGATGTAAGAAAATTCTATCTGAATTTGGAACGAATCTGTCGCCAATTGGCGGGTCTTGGAAATGACACAGATTCGGACTTTTATTACAACCTGCTGGAAACCAAATTGACGCGACCAATGTTAAGAGAAATTTTGGCCGTCAAAAAGGAAGCGGGAGATAATTGGACAACCAGCAAATTCAGACTCGAGCTAAAGAGGCTATTAGAGTCTGAAATGGAAATCTCGTCGATCTTAAAAAAGATGGGCGATGAAAAGAAAGGCGAGGAGAAAAAACAATTTTCCAAGCCAAAGGACGAACCTCATACGCCGAAAAGGACAGGCAATGAAAAAAGGATGAGTCCAAGGAATGAGGATGATTCATCTCCTCCGACAGTCGCTTGTTCGACTGTTGGAAAAACAAATCGAAAGGAAACGGTAAGAGAGAAAAAAGAAAAAAGATCTCTCTACTGTTATTTTTGCCAGAAAAAACACTGGTCTAATGAGTGTAGAAAATACTCAACACTTCAGGCGCGAAAAGAGCGTATTAAAGAAGACATGCGCTGTATTCGTTGTTGCAGACTCGGACACGAGGCAGCAGACTGTCAGCACCCATCGAAATGTTTGGGATGCTCAGGGGCACATCCGTTAGCGTTGTGTCCGAACCAGAAAATTCCACAACAGCCGAAGTTTAAACAATCGGCTGGCGTTGGAAAACAAAACGGGTTTAAGAAAAAATGGACCCAAGAGAAAATCAAACAGATGGCTGATGATGGGAAACAAAGCCATTATCAGAAAAAATGGACTCCGAACAAATGGACTACGAAAAAATGGAAAATGGACTCCAAAAGAGCAACCGAGCCGGAAACCCAGGCAACAGGTTTCAAATACTGCTTGTTAAAATGTGTACAAGCAAAGATGTTCAACCCAAAATTTGGGAGTAAGAAAATTGCATCCGGAACAATTTTTATTGATTCTGGAAGCCAAAGTAGCATGATCTCGGAGAGACTTGCAAAAGAATTAAAGCTCAAGCCCTATTCCATGGAAAAATTGGAATTGAGAGGCATAGGCCCTCCAGAGCTTACAACTCCGTCTTATTCGGAGATGGTAAAAGTTGGACTTGAAACTAGTCAAGGACCAATGAACTTGGAACTTCTTGTCGTTCCTAGTGAACACCTGCCTCCAATGGTAACAGTTCAAATCGACGACCAAGAGGAATCAGCCTTGGAAACAAAACCATTGGAGGTGAAACACAGAATAGAAAACCTTGATGTACTAATTGGGCAAAATATTTAAATGAATTGGAAATAACAAAGATCCGCCAACTTCCAAGCGGATTCTGGCTTTCCAAATCAATTTTAGGTCCACTGCTGGATAGCGAAGGAGAACTAATTGCTTCGGCAATTGTTTCACAATTGCCGGAACTAAATTGTGTTTGTCCTCAAATTGAGGCAAGAAACAAATGCCTTCCGAAAAGAAAGGTAGAAGCAGTGTCAATACAGGAAAGAACAATCCAAAAATTAAACAAAAAATGGATTGCAGCCCAAAAACTAAGAACGACCAAAAATGATTGGTCAAATATCCAGCCCGGTGGAGGGAGGGTCGTCCCTATTGAGGACGAGTATGCGCCCCTGAGCTTTTGGCGAAAGGGGCGGAACAAAAAATTCAGGGAAGAACTCCGTACCGCCAGACAAAAAATTGCGGAATCGGATAGAATGGGGAAACAACCCCATAAACAGCTCTACCCAACCGAAATCAAAAGAGAAGGGTCGACAAAAAGAAATTTTATCGGATCAATAAAACAGAAAGGGTCCGAGAAATTCGCCTCGAGACAACCGAACTGGTCCACCCCCACTCGGAGCTTTGCACTGAGTGGGGAACAGTCGGACTACCTTGTCGACGGGAGGATAATAGCACCGGTCGTTTCAGACCAAGGGCTAGCTGTCAAAGAAGCACAGCACAATCGATTATTGGGTCGTGGCAGTCGAAGCCTGAATGACCCAGCAGCAGCAGACACGGTCGGTTCCTTCGGAGCCCTTCGTGAGTATGACCACCCATTAGCCTCAACATTCCGAGGCACGAGGGAATCAAGCTTTAGGGGGATGAAGCGGCACTCCAAACTTTCATCAGCACTGGTGGCTTGGAAGCTTGGATCTGCTGGAGGAAGAGGACAAGGCATAGGGCCGAGCACTTCACACATCACCCCGGTGTTGGGAGTGTCGTGAAAACGAGGGAAAATATATAAATAAAATTTATTTATTTTATTAATTTTATTTATTTATATTTATTAATTTTTTATATAATATTTTCCCAAACATTACACAATTAGTCACTTTGCTCTTTTCCGAGCATTTCCGTTCTCTTCTCTCTCTTAAAATATACACCTTTTCTGTTTGTATAAAATCCCCTATCTTATAACAATATCAGTTCTTCTTAGTTCTTTTTAGTTCTTCTAAATTCTTTAAGCTTTATTAAGCTTCTTCTTTGTAAAATTAATATATTTTATAAATAAATCTTTGGAAATTGTTTTCAATTTGTATTAAAATTGGGAATTAATTAGAAGGTTACTTGGTTTCGCCAACAAATACTTATCTTCTGGTATTTGTTGTAGCTTAGAAAGACTAATTTCTTTCAACAATTTCAACATTATTTTTGTTAGACTCCGTTTGTTCAACAGGAAAATTATTTTCGATTTTCACTTTAAATTCGTTCCATGCTTTTGCTGGTTCAACTAAACGGAAATTTTTAGCAGAATTATGAAAATCATACATATATAAATCCGTAAAGGATTTAAAAATCCTAATAAGAATCATAAGGTTATTCTTTTTTACTTTTAATAAGAATACTCCTAGTAGATAGATAAAACTTGTTAGTTCCATCATCAATCAAACTTAATACGTTCAGAATGGTCAGCCTTTTCCCCCTTTTCATTCTACTCTTCTCATTTACTTTTTCCCGTGGCTTAAAGCCAATGTGGCTTGTGGCTTTTAAGCCAAGGGGGCGTGGCTTAAAAAGGGATACCCAAACCATATATGTTCCGTATCGGACACACCGCAAGTCGATACATAACATTCTCTATTTATTATTTAGACCAGAAACAAACTTGCCAAAATTATCATGAAGTTTATAGAAATCATCAACTTTTTCAATATTCTCTTTGTTCATCTTCACAAGTGCTTCTATTCCCTTTGAGCATTTCTTTTCCTTATCTAAATCCTTGACTTTATCCGCACAAATCTCGGTGATAGCTTGTTCATTGTTTTTAACAACCAAATCGGTTAATTCGGACAAAACATTGGCATAAATATGAAAAAGGGCATCAATTAAAAATAATGCTTTGTGCCAGAAATATTTTTGTTTGACTAAATGAAAATAGATGTAAACCTTTTTTCGCAGCCTATTTTTCATTTTTGTAACTATTTTGGCTTTTACAACTTATTTAGGACCAGTCTTAAGGTTAACCTAAAAATCCGGACCTATTGTTAAAACATATAGCTCCGCCTTAAATTCATGAACTCCGCGCTCCTTAATCGTGATAGTGAATGTCATTTGTTGTGTCCTACCTGCAGAAAGAATAAAATGAAAATAAATAACCCATCATCGGGTTGGATGGTGGCACAGTCGGTTGTGCTCTCGGTTTGGGCCCTTTCCATGATGGTTCTATTCCATCTCCCATCCAATGAATTATTCCACATCATGAACATCGTATATAATATGATTGTTAGGTATGCACGTTAAAATTAAAATACAATAGACCCCAATAGCTTTACTGGTTTTTATCAGAAATGTCGTTACCATAGTTAACATTTCTTATAGTACTATCAAAAATGAACAGAAGCAACGGTTATTTTCTAATAACTAAACAAAAATGATTTAATAACCTTTTCCCTTTTCCCATCCAGACACATTATATACTTTATCAATTTCTCCCCTAATCTTCTCGAATGCAGAAGATACATCAGGCTGATCCTCCCATTTGTTCACAGTTTTTGCATCTAACCAATCCTTTATTGTCTTTGATCCCTTTGGCAAGTTGTCAGAAAGTGCCTGTGGCAATTTGCCGAAGATTGCATGTGGAGCTTCAATTGTAGTACTTTTTTTAATTCTTTCATTAAATATTTTTATAAAGTCTACAACATCAGAAACAAACGTTTCCTTGTTTATAAAGAACTTAACTTTCAGATCATCTAAATTTTAAATTAAAAATTCTTTAAGAATCTTCCTAATTTTAATCTTAAGATTTATTTTTAAGGCTCCTTTAGTCTAAAATCAAGATTAATGGATTTCCTTTAAAAAATGGATTTTTAAGAAGAATCCGAGACGAATATCTGTAAGGATGATTCACCTAGAGCATTTAAAACCCCCTAGGCGGGGTTTAACGATCTAAAAGGAACAATAGAATGCATCAGTCGTTGCCCCTGTAGCTCACACCTGCATTCATGTGGGCAAGGGCGAGGGAGCAGTTGAACCGAGGGAGCAGGTTCAATCCTGCCCTTTAGCTAAACCTTTGCTAAACTCTTTCTATACTAATTTGAAAGCTTTGATATTTGTTTTTGATATAAAGTGTTTTTGTAAGATGAAGAAACAATATTTAAAAAGCTGTGAATTTTTATAGGTAACACATCCAAAATTTTGGTATTGAGTCTTAAATCGAGAATTATCTTGGAATTTTCTAGCTTGGTTTAGAGATGGTATTGGACCCTGATTAGAGGTTTATATTTTTGCCTAAACCATATTAACGGGTTTGAGTTTTTTTCTTACCTTTACCAAGAGTCCACTCCAAAATTTTTTTTGGCTCCTCCTTTGGTTCAGGCTTAAATCTTTTTGGCTTTGGTTCCGGGTCATCTTCCTCATCCTCATAATGTTCTTCGCTAATACTAATATTGTGAATTATGACTGTTTTATATCGCTTTCCCACATTGGAATTAATAGCCAAAATATTCAAAGAAATAATTTTGGCCATAAAAAGAAGCACAAAGAGTTTGATCTTCATGCCTTTTTAAGGAATTCAATCTTTTTTTTTTTAAACAAATAAAATTATTTTTTTGTTAATTAACACTTATGGAATAATTTGGAATAACAAATTTATTTTAATCATTTTTAACTAATTTAATCTTGCTTGTTTCTAAGAGAGCCTATCGCTAAAATTAGCAAAATGAAAGTGGGTCGTTTGTTTACTCTAACCATAACTAATTTTTAAAAATTTTAGGGAAATTTTTGAATACCAATTTTTTATTAAAAATTCTTTTAAATTTTTGAAAAGTTTAAAAAAATTAATTGTTTATTTAACATAATTTTATTAAGAGCCTTTTCACAAATTATTCAAATTTGGGTAAAATGAACAGTAATAAGCGCAATCAGGCTTCTGCCAATATTTCACCAATCAACTCTAGAAGTGGTGAAAACAACAAAAAGAAATTTCTCAGTATAAATAACAATAATAGCCTTATACTGTCATTTTTACCACAAATTTAGACTTTTTTATATAATTGTTTTCAACGATTTAAGTGGACCCCCTTTCTCGAAATTGTTTTTTTAAATAAATAAACAAATAATAGAAATGTATGAATTATAATGATTAAAAAATTTACACTGAAAAGGAAGTAAAAATAAAAATGGAGCTTCAGTGAAAATTCTGAGAAATTTTATAAAATAACAAAATTTTATTTAAAGACAATTTACTTGAGATGATTACCCAAAAATTTCAATTTTTGAAAAATATTTCATCAAAAAATTTTAAAAATTTCTATATCGGCTTTTTTCGTTGTAAATTTTAAAAAAATGCAACTTTTTTATACGGAATTTTGTACAGCATTTTTGCCTTTTTCCCCAGGTGTCGCCCTTTTTTATAAATTATTTGAGGACATTTCTCACCTATTTTAGTCGTTTTTGCAACCTATTTTTAAGTTTTTACAACCTAAGGATCCGATCTCTACTTACTACCCATCGCACCTATAATGTCATATTTATGCGTTCCATCACTACTCCCTGTTATGTTTATTTTCAATTACTTATAAATTCCTAATTTTCACTAATTAAAATTTTAAATTAATAAAGCAACTTTTATTTTATATAAATTTTTATTTATTAACTTTTATTAAGAGAAAATTTTTTTTAAAAAATATTTAAAAATTTTAAAATTTAATATGTAAAATGGCATGCGCCTCTTTAAATTCTTCCCCTTAAAAAATCCCTTCACCGCTCTCACTTCTCCACTTTCCCTCCTCCTCCCCCTCCACTTTCCCTCCTCCTCTCCCCCCTCCAATTTGACATTTGACTGCCCAAATAGCACGTGTTGCCCTTTTTCATATGACATTTTATAAAAAAATTTTTCTTTTTACAACTATTTTGTTGTCGGAAAAAAATTTTAAAGGCAAGAGAATCTGAAAATTGACTGAAAAAATTAAATCAATGCCTCGAGGAGTGCTCGCCTGATAGAATGAACATGTGAAAATTTTACAGTGGGCGACTATCGAATTTTTATAAATAAAAAAATTTAATTTTTAAATTAATATATAAAATTATATGTTAAATTATTTAAAAATTAAAGGAAAACTTATTAAACAAGTTTTATGAGTGAGTGTAGAGCCTTTGACCTATAATTCATCTCATACAATGAAAGTCTTAAGTAGACTTGTCCTTCTTGAAGAATCTCAGGATATCAGGGACTGATGCTCTGATTAGGTCTGGTCTGAACAGCCTCATTTCCAGTCTATAAGTTTTTGAAAAAACAAGGCTGGCAATTTCCGAGGATGGAAATGCCGAAAGAAAATTAATTGAGGTTTAAGAAATATTTTAAATTTTCAAACACAAATAAATTTAAAGATTTATTTGATTTTATGATAAAGTTTTTGAAAAAACAAGTGCCGAAAGGAAATGCGTTTTTTTCTGCAAGCTCGTCATAATGTAATTTGTACGTTTGAGAAACGAGTTTTTAGCTTTGTTCGAAAAGTACTATGAACACCTTGTGTTGTGTCCGCACTTGCAGAAAGAACATAAATGAAAATAAATAACCCATCATCGGGTTGGATGGTGGCACAGTCTTTCCGTGATGGTTCAATTCCATCTCCCATCCACAATTTTTCCACAGCATGAACATGAATACAATACCTTGACCACGGCCTTTTCGACCTCAAATGATCGGGAAAAACAGCTATTTTGGATAATAAATATAAAATGTCGATTTTTCAAAATTATTCTAATTTGCAATTATATTTGTTATTCTTCCATTAGTTAATAATTAAAATTATTATTTATTATAAATATGGACCTTTTTATTTGGTACTTTTTATAATAAATCTTTAAAAATAAAAAAATATTTATTTTACTATATAATCTATTTTAAATTTTTTTAAATCTTTAAATTTCAAGAATTTAGATTATTCAAAAAATCAGGATCATCCAGAAAACTTAGATCAAACACATCATTATTGCCTTCCATTTGTTGAACAGTGTTTGCATCTGCTATTTGGACATTAACCTCTCCAATAGGGTATACACTTGATTCAGTTGAATTGTTCACAAAATCAGTAGTTGAATTAATAAGTGAATTTCCTTCAAAATTATTTATCTGTCCATTATCTTCACCAACTATTGGATCTTTTCCTTTATTTTCACAATTATTATTTGTTGAATTATTAGAAGTTCCTAAATTATTATCAGATTGGACCTTTTTCACTTTTAAAATACCATTTTTGTGAATTTCTTTTTGATTTTTCTTGTTCTGTCGGCGCATTCGGTCATATTCTTTTTTCTTTTCTTTATTATTAACGTAGTTTTGATGATTTACAAATTTCTTCTTTACACTTATTCTCTCCTTATTCTGTTCCCGATAGTTTCTATCATATTCAGTTTTTTTATCTTTATTTTTCAGGTAGTGATTTCTGTTGTATTCCTTTTTCTTCAACCTTTTTTCTTCTGTATTTTTATTTATTTCGTTTTTTGTAATTTTAGGTGTCGGTTTTAACGTTTCTCCATATTTTTGAATCTGAGGGGCAAACGATGATTCAGCCCCATCATTTAATATTTCATTTAAATCCTTTGAAGTTTCCTCAACTCTAGTTAACTTATTTTGATTTTCATTATTTTTAACAGAATTAATTAAACTCCATAATATCGAATTGAAAATTAAAAAGATTAAAACACTAACAAATTTCATTCAAAATTAATTTTTAAAATTTTTATTAAATAATTTTAATATTAATGGAAATGATTAATTAAATTCTTTTTTTGGAATATTAATATTATTTTGTTTGGCTTAAAGGTTCATAAAATGAGCTAAACATTACTTAATGTCAGACTAATATGATATCTCAAAGGACAAATATTGAATAATTCTTTTTAAATTTTTAAAAATATGGGAAAATATTTCCGGGTCTGATCCCGATTTCCTAAACTGTTTTTGTGCTGCTACGTTTTCAGGTCTGATCCCCTTCTCCGAGTCGCATCCCGATTTGATAATTTATATGTCATTCGAAAGAGCTCGGCGAGCTGAGTCGAACGGCACCAATATCAGCACAAAAACAGTGGCTATAGTATATGTAGTATACCAGAGGAAAAATTTCGATGCAAAACACATACCATTCGATTCGTGAACCGAGATATAGGTTCACGAATCTGTGAACCGAGATATAGGTCCCCGAAAATCGAAAAACCAAAGGGGGGAGTAAGCCCCCCCCCTTTATTAAAAAAAAGTAAGCCTTTTTTTAATGGTTTTTCGATTTTCGGGAACCTATATCTCGGTTCACGAATCGAATGGTATGTGTTTTGCATCGAAATTTTTCCTCTGGTATACTACATATACTATAGCCACTGTTTTTGTGCTGATATTGGTGCCGTTCGACTCAGCTCGCCGAGCTCTTTCGAATGATATATAAATTATCAAATCGGGATGCGACCCGGAGAAGGGGATCAGACCTGAAAACGTAGCAGCACAAAAACAGTTTAGGAAATCGGGATCAGACCCGGAAATATTTTCCCATATTTTTAAAAATTAAAAAAGAATTATTCAATATTTGTCCTTTGAGATATCATATTAGTCTGACATTAAGTAATGTTTAGCTCATTTTATGAACCTTTAAGCCAAACAAAATAATATTAATAGTCCAAGAAAAAAGAATTTAATTAATCATTTCCATTAATATTAAAATTATTTAATAAAAATTTTAAAAATTTAAATGAAATTTATTAGTGTTTCAATCTTTTTAATTTTCAATTCGATATTATGGAGTTTAATTAATTCTGTTAAAAATAATGAAAATCAAAATATGTTAACTAGAGTTGAGGAAACTTCAAAGGATTTAAATAAAATATTAAATGATGGGGCTGAATCATCGTTTGCTCCTCAAATTCAAAAATATGGAGAAACGTTAAAACCGACACCTAAAATTACAAAAAACGAAATAAATAAAAATACAGAAGAAAAAAGGTTGAAGAAAAAGGAATATAATAGAAATCACTACCAGAAAAAAAAGGATACAAGAAAGGAATATACTAGAAATTATCGACAAAAGAATAAGGAAAAGAAGCTTGAATATGATCGAAAATATCGGGAGAAGAATAAAGAGAGAATAAGTGAAAGCAAGAAATCTGCACATTATAAACAAAATATTCATCAATACTACGTTAATAATAGAGAAAAGAAGAGAGAATATGACCGAATGCGGCGACAGAAAACGAAAAATCAAAAAGAAATTCACAAAAATGGTATTTTAAAAATGAAAAAGTTTAATCTGATAATAATTTAGGAACTTCTAATAATTCAACAAATAATAATTGTGAAAATAAAGGAAAAGATCCAATAGTTTGTGAAGAGTATAGACAGCTATCTAATTCAAAGGGAACTTCATTTGTTAATACACGGACGGATGATTGTCTAAATAATTTATCTGACACAAATGCTTGCTCTTATGTACAAAAAAATGTTCAAGAGGCTGACGACGCTCGTATTCAAAAAGTGGATGATCATGATGATTTAATTGATCAGAGTCTGTTCGATGATCAGAATTTTTTGGATTATCTAGATTCCGTCCTTCATTCTTGAAATGAACTGGTTCTGAACTGGCTTGACTGGCTTGAACGGAACTGAAAACTTAATTCTTGAAAACATTTGAGATAGATTTTGAATTTAAATAAGAGAACACAAAAACTTTAACTTTCCATTCTATGTATTTATTTTTTTCTTACTTGTTGCTATATGTAAATACTCTACAAAATTATGCCCAACTTTTTTTCATATTTATTTTTCTTAATTTAACTTTTATAAATTTTAAAACCGAAATTGTTTAGTTCGATAAGCAAAGGATTTAATAAATTTTTAAAAAATATTCTTAATTTCCGGATATTTTGTTTTTAAAGTTTTAAATTCAGAGATAAAAACAAAATTAAGCCAATAAATAACACTTGTTTACATTGGTACTTATTTAGTCCCCCCAGTCAGTTTTTTCGAAAAATATGTATAAATGGTCAGTCTGAACAACAATTGTAGAACACATCGAGCTGTGTCAGATGACACCAAAATGTAGAGAAAAAAATGGGATTATTGGGAATATTCTCTAATAAGGGTAATCTGAATCCAGCGAAAACACTAAATATTTCAACACAAATATTTTATTTTCTCCAAACAAATAAATATAACAGGAAGTTATTCAATTAAAGTTAAAGCAGGAAAAAAGCATAATAGAAAATGCTTGGTAATAGGAGAACATAAGAATGAACCGATTGTGGGAAATGATTAAGCATATATATACATCTATGGACACAAGAGGAAAATTACAGCTAAAGTTTAGAAAAGCTGGGAAAAATTGTTTAGATCTATTTAGAAGATAAGGAGTACAAAAAAGTGTTTATGGACAATAATTAAAATTGTGGGAAAATAAAAATTGTTCCGACTTCGCTTCGCGACACTCCGGCCACGGCTTTTAGTGGAAATGTTGGTGGCTGCAACAAGCGGAGTTGTTGTTCTGGTTAAGGCTGAGCATATTCAAGTGGGTTGGTTGGTTGCACCTCACGAAGTTTAGGCAGGATAATGGTATGGGTCCAGGTAGTCTTTGGATGGGAACGTAGGCCAGTGAGCAAGCAAAACACAAACCACCATACCAATTAGGAAAAGTTGTGCGTAAAAATAGAGGGGGAGGATTAGTCATTTTTGGTTTTATTTTTACCTTCATTGTCTGAGGATTTAATTCCATTTTCTCTGCTGGCATATTCGGTAGACACTCCCGCAAGGCTTTAGGTGTTGGTGTAGTTGGGCGTTGTTTCCATTTAACATTAATTTTATTGGTAGGAGGCAGTTTGTATAATTTAAAGTTGTTGTCCAGAGTGGGGTTTCCAGGCAGGTTTTTAACTGGGGGTGCGATCAGTTGGGAACAAAAGGTCTGTTGGTTGGGATTTGAATTGTTTGGAGAGGAAGGCTGAGGTGGTTCAGTAAGTCTAGTATCAAGCCTGTATGGGGCAAAATGAGCATTGAATGATGTCTGGGGTTGGGTATAAGTTGGCCTTCTCATGGGATTTTGGAATAGGCAAGGATTTTCGTTGGCAGTATTATAACGGTAAGGTAGGGGAGGCCTCGGTGTTAATTGATGTTTTGAGGATGGCAGGTGGGAGCAAAGTGCCCGAGGGTGAGGGCCACCACAGGAAGAGCATGTCATTGGCATTCGGCATTGAGGGGATTTATGCCCTTCTTTCATACAGCTAAAACAACGCCGTAATTCTCTGAGTTTATTTCGGCGGGAATATAGGTCAGGAAATTGTTGGCAGGAGGGGGAGAAATGGCCAAAGACGTTGCAAAATATGCAGGGAAGCTTGGGTTCTCTGGTGGGAAAATTTCGCATTGTCTGCGTATGGAAGGTTAATGAGGATTGAGGTAAAGGAGGCGAGTCATTTCTAGGTGGGTATAAATTTTGAGGGGAAATTTGAACTTGCGGTTTTGGAGGGCTGTTGTTCATGGCTGAGATATCTTCTTTTCTTTTCAATATAGCTTTCAATTTTTGCTTTAATAATTCGGTCGTCCAGGCGGGAGTATTTTCTTTAGCTCTATAAATTTCTTCCAATACAAAGGTCGGTAGTTTTGATTCGATTTCTAGTTGAATATGTATGTTGTCGGTGTTTTCTCCTTGTTGTGTAAATCGGCAGATGAGGCTTTCAAATTCATTAACTAGGGAAGATAAATCACGGCAAAAATTTTCGCCTTTTCTAACTGTTGGTAGTTGTTTGAGGGATTGGCATAAGGAACGGGAAATTTCGGTAGGATTTTCATATTTCTGCTTTAGTAAATCGACAGCCTGGGGGTAAGATTGGTCCACAAGAGGGAAGGATTCAATAACGGCTAAGGGAGCCGAACGGAGGCAAGATTTAAGATAGGACAGTTTTACTGAGTCGGAAATGTTCGGTAAATCTCCAACGGCTGCCTGGAATGAGGACCAAAATGAGGGGAATTCAACACAATTCCCAGCAAATTGCGGTAAGGCCATTCTAGGAAGATGGGCCAAGGAGGTAGAGGAATTGTTAGCGGTAGGTGGAGGGGTATTAGAATGATTTCCGGGCAAAATAGCGGTTAGTTCATTCTTTTGGGCAGTCAATGATCGGACATATTTTTTAAGTTTTCCGATAAGGGAAGGGTAAGGGCAGGT